>JAADYI010000112.1:0-31157 GCA_023338185.1 Lagenidium sp. CBS 127285
CCCCCCCCCCCCCACACACACACTCATAACTTCGCTGCTGTGGCTCAGATCGTCATGACCCTGAGCCAGCAGATCAGCGACCTCACCAGCACGGTGCTCAGTCGCATCGCTCAGGTTGAGCGTCGTCTGACCGCGGTCGAAGATCAGCTCGTTCAGCTTCGGCCGGTAGAGACCGGCTTTGACAGACCGCGGACGAGCCCCGCGCCATCACCAACAGGAGCAACAGCAACAGCAACAGCTGCATCAACTTCGTCGACACCGATTGCCAGCAGCGCGCGTGCATCGGCATGGCCCCCGGGACCGGAGATCCTCGATCGACTCTGAGCAGCGCCCGAAAAACGTGAATGAGCGTAAAACGTAAATTTTGCAATAGGAGGAGTGCGGTGTGCCCCGCCAGATCCGACAACCGTTGGCGAACGTCATCGAACAGCAATCCCATGAGCGATGATGAGGGCGTCGAGTGGGAGTACGAGGGCGATGACGACGCGATGGGCCGCGCCGACAGCGACGAGCAACAAGCGCAGGCGGAGGCGGAGGCGGAGGACGACGACGGGGAAGAGGAGGCGTTTGAGTACTCAGACGTCGAGTGGGAGGACGCGTCGACGGACGAATGCGACCCCGAGCCCATGACCGAGAGCGACGCCGCGAGGCCGACGACGATGGACCTCGGCGCCGTGGACTGGGAGCATGTCAACCGCGCCCTCCAGCGGGAGGCGGACGCGGCGCGGCCCCCGAAGAAGCGCAAGATCGCGCGGATGACCCACGAGGACAAGGCGCACGAGCTCGCGCGGCACAAGAGCCACCTCCTGGTGCTGATGGCCGCGCAGTGGCGCCGGAATGCGGTCGCAGGCTCGCGTCTCCTCCAGGGGCTCATGCTGTCGCTCACCGCCGACCTCCAGCATGGCGGGGTCGAGAGGCGCTCGGTGGCCTCGCCGGAGATGCCTCGGGCGTTCGCCCTAGAGGCGCTCGTGCGGTGGTTCCATGGGCACTTTCGGCTCGACGACGGCGCCCACTCCGCCAATGACATTCTGACAGAGGAGCGGCTGATGCGCGTCTTCTTCGCCCGCGTTGGCCGTCCCGAGGAACTCGCGGTGCTCTTCACGATCCTCTGTCGGGCGCTAGGACTCCGTTGTCGCCACTGCGTCGCGCTCGATCCCCTGGTCGTCCAGCATCCGACAAACGCCGCAGAGGCTGCGACCACGGGTGGAAGTGGCGCCGGGGTCCCCAGTGCCCGTCGGAAGCGCGGCCAAAGCGCACATCCGTCGCCTGCCGACGGCGATCTCATGGCAAGCAACGCCTCAGTGGCCGCATGGACCTGGTGTGAGGTCCTCGACGAGTCGCACTCGCGGTGGATCCCCGTGGACGGCGTCCGGAAGCTCATCGACCGCCCGCTCGCACTCGCCGAGCTCCGGGGCAAGGGCGCCCCCGTGTCCTATGCCGTGGGCATTGACGAGAGCGGGTGGATCACGGACGTCAGCGCCCGCTACGTCGACCGCTGGAGCAAGTGCATGCCACTCCGACTGGCCGATGGCTGGCTCGAGCATGCGCTCGAGCAGATCAACCGGTCGCTGGCCCCCGAAGCCGAACTCGCACCAACGGCCACCGAGCAGCGGCTCCGGGCCACGGAACGCGAGCAACTGCGGGCGATGACCGCGTCGGAGGCCATGCCCACGAGCCTCGAGGGCTTCAAGCGGCACCATCTCTACTGCCTCGAGCGCCACCTCGGGCGCTTTGAGTGCCTCCACCCCCGTAAGGCCGTCGGGCTCTTCAATGGGCTGCCGGTGTTTCTGCGACGGGACATCCAGCTCACGCGGACGACGTTCCAGTGGCGGCGGCTCGGGCGCCAGGTCCGCCCCGAGGAGCTGCCCCAGCCCGCCAAGCGCCTCGCGGACTGCAAGGACAATGAGTCGTTGTTCTCGTCCTCCTCCTCGCCATTACCATCGCGGATGGCACTGTACGGGCAATGGCAGACGAGTGAGGTGGTGGTCCCGCCGGTGGAGAACGGCCGCGTGCCCAAGAACCAGTACGGCAACATCGAACTCTGGAGCCCCCAGCATCTCCCGCGCGGGGCCGTGCACGTACGCCTCCCACGCATCGCCAAGGTCGCCGAGGAGCTCGGGCTCGACTTTGCCCCGGCGGTCGTGGGTTTCGAGGCTCGGAACGGGCGCAACCACCCCAAGATCGACGGCATCGTGGTCGCCGAGAGCGCCGAGGCGACGCTTCTGGACGCCCACGCGCATCTGCAGCAGCAGACGATCGAGCGTGCGATCGCCAAGAACGCCCGGATCATCGCACGCCGCTGGGAGCGCCTCGTCCGGCGGGCGCTGCTCAAGTTACGACTAGATGAAGAGTATGGGGCTGTGTGAAAAGACCATGACCCAGCGTAGGGATAAAACCTCCGTTGTGTCGTTTTTGTACAAATCCCCCCGAAATGGCCTGTTTAAACCCATTCCATCCTTTAATGGGTGTGGTGGTGTTTGCACCATGATCAACAGACTCGTCAGAAGCGAGAGCAACAGCAGCAGCAGCAACAACATGCGCGCGATGGTGCGGCGGCGATGGGCAATGTCGGCGTCGGCGTCGACAACTTCCGCCGTCCGCCGGCCCCGTGGTCCTCGCGGGGCACAGGTGGTGGCGATGAGCTCTGGTTCGCGGCAAACAGCGCTCCGGGAGGAGCTGGAGGACGGCCCGGCATTGCGGGAGTTCATTCTGCGTGCATCATCCCCACCCGCCGTGGCCCCGGTCCCCGCTGCCGATGACAACGACGATGGCGCTCGCTCCGATCGTCCGACGCCGGAGGAGTCGCTGGCGCAGATCCGACGGATCCTCCAGGAGCTCCCGGTGCCCGCTGACGTCGCGGGGCCGGCGCCGCTCGTGGACACATTTGGGCGCGCCCACACCTACCTCCGCATCTCCCTCACGGAACGCTGCAACCTCCGCTGTCGGTACTGCATGCCCGAGGACGGCGTCCCCTTGCAACCTGCCGAGGACCTTCTGAGCACCGAGGAAATCATCCGCCTCGCCGGGCTCTTCGCTGCCGTCGGCGTCACGCGCATCCGGCTCACGGGCGGCGAGCCGCTCCTCCGGAAGGACCTCACGGAGCTCGTCGGGGCTCTGCGGGCCATCCCCGGTATCCAATCGGTGGGTCTCACCACCAACGGGATCATCCTCCAGCGGCGTCTTCGGGCCCTGCAGGCCGCTGGCGTTGACCGCCTCAACATCAGCCTCGACACCCTTCAGGAACACAAGTTTACGAAGATCACCCGCCGCTCGGGCTTCCAGAGGGTCCTTGATGCCATCCACGAGGCCGAGGAACTTGGCTTCGCTCCGCTCAAGCTCAACTGCGTCGTCATGCGCGACTTCAATCTGGACGAGCTTCTTGATTTTGTGGCCTTTACCGAAACCCATGCCGTTGACGTGCGGTTCATTGAGTGGATGCCCTTTGATAGCAACAAGTGGAATGACACGACCTTCGTCTCCTTCTCGGAGATGCTCGATCGCATCCGAGGACGTTACTCGGATGTCCAAAAGCTCGAGGATGGCGCCCATGACACGTCCAAGGCCTTCAAGATCCCGGGCTTCAGGGGGCAATTCGGCTTTATCACCTCCATGAGCCACCACTTTTGCGGCGGGTGCAACCGTCTCCGACTCACGGCGGATGGCAACCTCAAAGTGTGCCTCTTTGGCAACTCGGAAGTGAGTCTTCGCGACGCCCTCCGCTTTGACGTGTCTGACCGGGACATCCAGCGGATCATCGACGTCGCTGTCAAGAGGAAACGATTTGCCCTCGGTGGGCACGGGGACATGTACGGCATCTCCAAGGCGAAGAATCGCCCGATGATCTTGATCGGGGGCTGAAGCGTTCGCATGCTGTCTGTGGCGGGCCCACACGACGCTTGTTTCGTCTCTACTTGGACGAACTACGGTAGCGACCGTGACACCCATCTGCGAGCCGCCTTCACAACGTGTATTCACACGTGTTCCACCACGAGACGCCCCCACTCCTCCTCCCTCTTCAGTAGGTATTGGATGACGCGCTAAGAACGCTTGCGGGTATAGCAACAATCGATACGTATTCTTGACCTTAAATCGATGGGATCTCCCTCGACGAAGCTTCGACGTTCTCTCTGGGTGCTAATCTCCGACGCAGAGCACGCTCTGGCTTCTTCAGCGTACTAGGGGCTGGTGCGCATCTCGCGGTCGTCTTCTGGGAACGCAAAAGGGTCATTTCTTTTCGTCAGGACATGATGGGCCCAGAACTCCCGTTTAGCACGGGCTCGTAAAGCACTCACTCGACCCAGCGTCGCCCTCCTTGTTGCGGTGCGATCGATCGCGACTGCCACTTTTTAAATACGCATGTCGTCAGCGTATCTTTGTGGAGGGGAAGCATAGTACCCAGGTGCAAGATGGATCAGAGCGTACCTGGGTGAACGAGAGCGCCGCCGCGCCGTGCGCTTCTCTTCACGCAGCGTCTGCTCGCGCATTTGATCGGGTGTCTTGCGGCGCTGCTGGGCAAAGAGCACGGCAATCTCGCGACCGTTGAGGGTGGTGCGGTCCATCTCGCGCTTCGCGATGCGACCCTCGTGGGCATCGGCAAACCTGGAATGAGCAAGAGAGCGGGGCGAGATGACACGCGTCAGGTGGGGGTACGTCGTGTGAGACTCATCACAGGGGCTGTGCACTGAATCGCGCGCTAGGGAAGAACAACATACTCGATGAACGCAAACCCCCGCGGGCGGGAGGCGCCGTACTCCTTGGGGATGTACACGTCCTTGATGTCCCCGTTCCGGCGGGAGAACGCGCGCTTGATGTCCTCGGCCGTCGTGTCCGGGTGGAGGTTGCGCACGAGGAGGCTGATGGGCTCCGGGCGGCGGCTCCGGCCACGGCTGCTGGGGCTCCGACTTCGACTGCGGTTGACCCCACGATCGCGACTGCGGCTCCGGGGGCTCCGACTCCGGCTGCGACTGTTCCGGGCCGGCGGGCGGCGGTCGCGGTCTCGGTCCCGCTCGCGGCTCCGACTCCGGCTCGCCCGCCGGGGGCGGTCCCTCTCGCGGGAGCGGGAGTGGCCGCGGCGCTTGCGCTCGTCCCGCGCGGGCGGCGGCGACCTCTCTCGGGAACGCGAACGCCGGCGGCTCGAGGACGACGACGAATGCGGGGCCGACGGGTCCGAGCCCCGGCGGGCGCGGCTGCGGTTCGGGCTCGGGCTCCGGCTGGGGCTGCCCCGGCGGTGGGCGCTCGGGCGGCGGCGGTCGTCGCTGCTGCCGCCTCCCCGGGAGCCCCGGGCCCCGGGGGAGCGCGAGCGCGACGGCGAACGGCGACCCATCGAACTCCTGGCTGCTGCTGTGCTGCTGCTGTTGCTGTTGCGGCACTTGGAACGCTTGGCGCGTTTCCTTTTTGAAGATCTGGGCGGCGGGTCGTCGAGGGCAGGCCACGACCTGTGCAAACGCATCAGTACTGGCAGTCAGGGGGGGCTCACCTCTGTTGGACGATACGAGACGTCCTTCCGATAAGTTAACCCGCCAAGACCATGGATGAGAATCCGGGCATCCTGGCGGTGCCGGGGGAGCACGGAAACCTTGACAAGGACTACACGAAAATGCACTTCTACTTTACTGAAGTGAACGGCCTCGGTCAGAGCCACCTGCGCATCGGCCACAATCTCGAGTCCCCGTGTGTACAATGGTCCATGCCAAGTGACGGTGGAGGGGGGACCTCCTAAGTTAACATTCCCCAACACATTTTGTCGAACATTCTCATGTCCGACACGCTCTTCCAGTGGATCGAGCGCCACGAGGCATCGACCCCGGGGCCGTGGGGGCGCGTGCTTGACGCCGGCACGGGCCGACACTCGCTGCAGTGGCTCACGGCACTCGACGCGATCACGGAGCTCGTTGCGGTCACGGGGGAGTCCTCGCTGGCCGAGGAGCTCACAGAGGAGTTTGGCGAGAAAGGCACTGGGTCGGCGCCGCCGTTGCGGGTGGTCGCCGGCAACTGGGTCGACGGCGCGTTCCTCCGTGAGGAGACGGCGCGGGGATTTGACGTCATCATCGCGGGTGGGTGATCGCTGCACCCGCTTCCCGGGAACCGCCTATTGAACGGTCGTTGCTCGCGCAGACTACCTCGTCGGATCGATCGAGGGCTTCGCACCGTACTTCCAGGATGCCATATTCGCGCGCCTCAAGCGCCTCCTCGCACCCAACGGCCGCTTGTACGTCGTTGGCCTCGAGCCCCTGACCGAGACGCCGTCCTGCGGGTGCTGCCAGGACGATCCCTCCGACGCGACGCTCGTGCGCGACATGGCCCGCATCCGCGACGCCTGCATCCTCCTTGCAGGCCGGCGGTGCTACCGGGAGTTCCCCCTCGCGTGGTCCGAGCGCGCGCTCGCGACAAGCGGTCTGGAGGTCCGCGACAAGGTCCAGATGACCAACGTCTACACGCTCGCGACCATCCGACGCCAGCTCCAGGTCGCGCGCAACCAGCTCCAGTGGTTTGCCGATCAGCGCCTGGCCGAGTCGATGGCACTGGCCCTGGACGCCTTTGACGGTCGCGTCGTCGAGCGCCTTGGGGTCAAGCACCAGCAGCAACAGCCGCGCAAGATCCGATTCGGGTTCGACTATGTGATCGCGGCGGCAGCGGCCCAGTAGATGGTTTTGATGGTGACATTTTGATTAGACGGCCGTGACCTCGAGGGTAATGTGCAGAAACAGATCCTTGACGGTGAAGAGGTTGATCCTCTTTCGCTTGGGGTCCATGGGCTTTTGGTACAGCTCCAGGGCGAGCGGGCCCTTCTTGATCTCGTCCATCTCGAGGAGTGTCCAGCACCGGCAGCTCTTCTTTCGCTTTTTGGACTTGAAGTGGTAAAACTCGAAAAACACGGCCGCCCCACCTGCGAGCATCACGATTCCAGGGCGGGGTCAGCGCTCGGTGACGCCGACAAACACAAAGACTACCCACGCTCGGCGATGGCATCAAGACTGGTCTCGAGGTGGATGGTCGCGTCGCCGAACGACACATACTGGGGCTCGTTGCTCCGACCGACACTGGTCTCCTTACCCTCTTCGATGGGCTTTCCGTCCTCGTCTAGTGCGGACCGCAACACACACAGGCAGACATCAATGACTACCCCCCTCCCCTTGTCGTTTGCTGGTCAACTGCAGCATCCACGTGCCCGCACGCACCGAAGACCGAGACCACGATCGTCGGATTGACGTACGTGGCAGCGTCCTTGAGGCCGATCTTGCCGATTCGGATGTCAAGATACGAACCCCCGCGTGCTCTGACGACCGGCTTCTTGGTCGCACTCTCCATCTGCGCCGAGTAGTCCTCGAGATCCCGATCGTCGCCGCCCCCATCGAGCTCCATCACCCGCGGCGCCGATGCCTTGGTCCCCCCGAGCTGTTGGCGATCGGCGAGGTCCATCGGGAAGACCGGGGGCTCCTCCGACAGCAGCCCACGCAACGCTGCCCACGAGCATGCATCGTCGGCCAAGCCACAAGTGCCATCAGTCATCGCACGACGAGTGACACGCCACGATCGTCGGTCGCACCGTCGAGCACATTCTCCATGTCCTCCTTTGTCGGTGCGTCGCTGTCGCCATCTACCGCGCTGAGGCACTTGGCGCGAGTATCGACCGAACGCGCGGTTTTCTCCACGAGCGTCTGCCCCGACAACAACCGCGTGCCGACCTGTCATTCACCGCGATCGACCACTTTTCTCCACTCCACGGTATTATAATAGTACCTTTTGCTCCGGGCTCAGCTCGTGACATTGCGGGAGGTCAGCGGCCAGCGTCTCCGAGAGTCTGCCGTGCGCATAGTATCGTCCATGGACCCGTTTGTTTCTTCCTCGACGCCAGCGCCGTCACGTCACCTCTCGTAGGCCTCCACGGCCTCCAGGACCTGGCCCCATCGGTCCGCTTGCACCGCACGCTGCAGGCTCGCGCACCAGGTCGCGTGCCGCTCGTTGAGTTCGTCCATTGTGTGCTGATTCTCTTTCGCAGCGCCAAACAGCGGACCTGTGACGGACCCAATGCTGCGCACACGCCAGTGCCCACTCACGCGCGACTGTTCGCTCGCTCGGTTGTTGTTGTTGATGGTACATAAGGTGCGAGATTGACTATTATTGCACAGATGCGGTCGGGATGCATCCATCATGCGACCGTCTTGGTGATAATACTATGTGACTAGGCTACAACGGCCGCCACCCGCTTGGCGAGATGGCGATGGATCCGAACCCAGCGGGCTCGCAAGAGCTGTTTCCGGAGATCGACCTCCGGGAGCACGTGGAGCAAGAAGTCGACGAGGTAGCTCGCCCCCTCGAGGCCAAAGGCGACGTCCAGGTACTGGAAGAAGACCGTCGCGGTCGTGCGGAGCTTGCCAAACTGGCGGGCCTGGCGCTGGAAGAGGTGGAAGAGGTTCGGATTCTGGTGGCAGTCGTTCCACACGGCCTCGAGGATGGCCTTGTTCAGGGTCTCGGCCACGTCGTGGTCAAAGGGGTCCATATAGTCGAGCTCCTGGCGCATCTGGCGCTCGATGAGGGCCATGAGCTGGCGATCCATCTCCTCCAGGCCCAGCCACATGTTCGACTTGAGCGGATCCAGTCGGGGCTCGAGGGGCTCCGCGAGGAGGTAGAGGCCGCTGACGCAGTAGACCGTCGGCAGGACGTACCCCAGGGTGAGGACCATCCGGCCACCACGTCGGATGGGCTCGAACCCCGGCAGTGGGAAGATGTCCTGGATCGTCCCCTCGTGGTCGTTGGTGATCAGCGTGATGGAGAGATCGAGCATCGTGCACAGCAGCACCAGCTCGATGGCCCCGACTCGGTGGTGTTGGCGATTCTTGAACTCGTGGAGCTTCTTCTTGAGGTCGATGATGTTCTTGTGGAAGTGCGGCTCCAGCTGGTACACGTACAAGAGACCGTAGTTGGCGAGGGCCTCCCGCAACAGCGCGACGCCGGCCGTGAGCTGCGGATCGTCCGACGGATCCACGTCGCAGTCATCCGTGCAGGCCTCCGTGCCGCACTGGCTGTTGGTCTTGGCCTCCGTGTAGAGGGACAGGATGTCGTAGAGGCGCTTGTCCAGGTCGTTGTACTGCTGGAGGTGATAGAGCACGCAGAACAGGGCCGTGGCGCCCTCCTCCGTGGGGCGGTACGTCTGGCGATAGCCCCGCATCGTGAGTATTCGCGACATGTTGTTCTCGGTCACGCGGAACGACGCCCGCTGACACGAGCACTCGAAGCGGAGGCACATGACCATGTTCCGACCCTGGTCGTCCAGGAGATTGGCCTCCAGTACGTTGAGCATGGAATCGTTCCCATCGCGGTCCCCTCGTGGCCCGTGCTGGCGGAGCTTGTTCTGTTTGAGTTCGTGTTCTTGCAGCCGAACCTCCTCGTCCGCGTTCACCAGCATGTCGTACGAGGCCTCGTCCATCGAGTACCGGCGGTCAATGTCGTCCAGGCACAGTACACAGTCGTCGAGCTGGTTGGGCATGATGCTCAGGCGCCGACCAAAGCCGGCGTCAAAATTGCAAAAGCACCGGAGGATCAGCGGGGCCCGGGGGTCCATGAAGCGGGTGAGGCGCATCGTGGAGCCCTCGAGCACCTGGGATAAATAGTCATTGAGCTCCCCGCAACGTTTGCTCAGAAAGCCCTTGGTGCGGTGCAGGCGGAAGAAGGACCGCCGCCGATGCAGTCGCGGGGGCTGGATTTCGCACATCTCAAAGGCAAACCGCTGGCGAAGCTGGCTGTCGAGGCCCTGGAACTCTTGGAAGGTCCGGTAGATCTTCCACTGCGTCTCGAGCTGCTTGCCGCCGTACTGCCGGCACTTGAAAACCACTTTGGTCGTGATGAGGAACTCGGGGTGCTCCATGATCGACGAGTCGAACTGATAGCCATCGACGCGGATGCTGACGCGGAGGATGGCCGTGATGTCGCGGATGCCGATGCTATTCATGCTTGAGCGCCGCTCGAGCGAGTTGCGGGACACGAGGCTCCGGCGCGTGCTCGCGCGCTCGAGGAGCGACGGCCGCGGGGGGCCGATGAATTTGGCGACGGCCGGCGGCGGGACCTGGCGACGGGCATCGCCATCGACGTCAACGGCCTCGATCGTCGGTGTCCCCGCGTGTTGCAGCGACATGGCGAATGCCGATGGCCCACGTCCGACAACGACTGCGGCTCGGTCCCGATCACGCGGCCGGCGTTTCGGCTGCGGAATATTTCGTTCGGACGAGCAATTGCGCGCCGCCCGGGTCCGGGTCGCTGCTGCTGCTGATGATGAATGCTGTGAGTGTTCCGGTAGTCACACACACGCGGCGACTCCCAGGGCCCACCGTCCCAGGTCCCAGGTGCACCGTGTCGGTCCGCGGCCGAGGGGGAATCGTTGACGTGGGAAAACGGCCAACACAGATAGAGAGCGGAACTTGACTGCGTGCTGTGCCAACTTGGCAGTGCCACTGCCAACAACTGCTCTACACCTGCTTTGGGTCAAGTAGCGCTGAGCTGTTCACCGCTGTGCCGAGTCACCCCGCCGCAAGCGCGAATGCGAGTCGAGAAGGCGCAATGGAGGAGGAGGATGGTGATTGTTGCCGATGAGTCCATGTGATGTTCCCTGCGGTGACAGACGAGGCTGCTGGCGGCCAATGGTGGACGGATGCTGTGATTGGGCCGATGGGTGGAGCGTTGGGGACCTGGGAGTGGGATCACCCACCACATGATCTGAGAAGTGGGGCGAATTTTGGGACACCATGGTGTTAATCTATGGGGGACGTCGTCCCCCACCGTCCACCGTGTAAATGCTCTCTCCCGAGCGGATGAGGGGCATACACTCGGCGCCCCCACCCCTTTTGGCCATTTGTGCCCCTCCAAAGGCTCACGGTTTACCATCCGCCAGCTGGATCATCTGTCGGTTCTTTTCGCGTTAGGTAACACGTGCAAAGTTAACATCCTCTGTTTTAGAATGATCGAAATGAATATTGATTAACGGAGAGCAAACAGTACTGACCACTTTCCCGCCATGATAAAAACTGATAGAGCGCCCAAGCCAACAAGAACATGACAACCACGGCGGCCCCATGGGGCGGCCTCACAGCGAGCGAAATGGAGTTTCTGGTGGGTCCTTTGTCAGGATTTCTACAGGTGACGTGCCGTGATCATTCATCGGCGTGCTCACCGCGTCCACAGGCGGAGCAGGAGCTCATCGACATCGTCCCGCACTTTGGCATCCGCGACAATGACGGGATCATGAATTTCATCAGTGGCGACTTCGGGCCCTTTCAGCCGGGGATCACGACGCGGGTGCCTTTGTGGCTCGCGATCATGCTGAAGCAGCTCAACAAGTGCCGGATCGTTGAGCCATCGTGGTTCTCCGTGGGTTCGTACTCCTTTCTACTCTTTCTTGCGAGTTTCGTGTCTAGTACTCACACGTCGAGTGCATCGTGGCCTGGTGATGGATCGTAGCCTATTTGTCCGGGCGACTTGAGCGCGAAAAGGACAGTGATGTCTTCGAGGAACTCCCATTCCACTACTTGGAGATTTCGTCGCTTTTGTTCAAACAGTACGCATTTTTTTAACGGGTTGCTCGCAGAGGTCGTCGACGCTGACGGGGAGTTGTGCCAGTGCTGCCGAGGATATTGAGCAGATCGAGCACATTCGATCACTTCTGGAAGACATCCAGAACGTCCGACAGGACAAGATCCGCAATGGTTTGTACAAGATCGCCAATGACGTCCAGAGCGGTGGTACAGCGTATGCTATCCAGGTTGGGATCTTCTCCTGTATGCAACGGTCGTTTGCGTGGCCGCTGACGACATGAAATCGTCAGATGAACAACATCGCAGCCCTCGAAGTGAATTCTGTTCGGCAGTTTATGATTGGGGTACGGCTTCGATCCCGCTATTTGCCGTGCCTGGTGCTTGGTCTTACCAACGCCATACCAACCCACAGTCGCTCAACAAGTTTTTCCGCCTTGCCAAGCTCAATGAAGACAACGGTGCGTGACTCCTCCTCTCAACGATCACGGAATTGAGTGCTGACGGTGTTGTGTTACATTGTTGCAGACGGTGACGACGCAAATTTACAATCCCAGAGTCAACTGTACTCGGAATCCTCCTCAGGTACAACCGACACCCCTCGCCATGATGCACTTCTTGACTGGTCACCCGCAACTCATGACTTTGTTTTGTCCCCCCCCCCAGCGGACTCGCAGCCCGTGCAGCGGCTCCGGCGATTCAGATAATGAAGATGCAGAGTATTTTAATTGCGGTTTTGTCTCTCTTCGGTGATTAGCGACTTAATTCTGTCCACCTTCCAATTGGGTGGAGGAAGCTGTGGCCGTGATGGTGTGCGGCGTATCCAACGTACGAAGGATGTGCTTGTGGCAACGAATACTTCAAACATAGACGCGATCGACTGCTCAGTAGAACGGGGGCGGTGGCGGTGGGGGCTGAGTCCCATGTCGCTTGTGCAACGGTCGCCCATCGCCTCGGGTGCTAGCAGCACGCGCATGATCTTCATAGTACGACTTTTGAGACCGCGGGGAGGCGACCGCGACCGGCTGGACCTGGATCATCGGCTGCTTGAGTTGATTGCAAGCCGCGGCGGCCGCTCGTTCCCGCTCGCGTTTGTCCTCTTCCGCTGCGGCAACGCAGCAGATCCCGCATAGCGCGGCACAGGCGAGGCAACCACAGAGATCCTCGGCGTCGTTCATGGTCGGCTACTGCTGGCTGCTGGGCGGGCGTGTGCGGCCGCGCGAGAAATGCGAGAAGTGATGCCCGGCGTTCGCCGCCCCATGGCGGGCGGGAGTCGCCAGCTCCGATATCACCCGCGGCATCGCACTCCCGACAATTCCTGGCAACGGACTGCCATGAGGCGAATCTTCCGCGTCTGTTCGTGGCAATTGGGAGGGAGGTTCGGTAAGGTATACGGTAGGGTACGCGCGGGGTACATGCGTATAGTTTCTGTTTACTTATTGGCGTCTCGTCAACTTGTGTTGGAGCCAACCAACAAATTGACATCCACCAGCTCAACACACCAACAAGCAGCATGGCGGACGCCGATCTCTGGCGCGATCGCAACAAGATCTTCGTCGCGGGGATCCCCCCGACGGCCGACGATGACGCGCTGTACACCAAGTTCCGGGGCTTTGGGGAGATGTTCCAGTCCAAGGTCGTGTACGACGGGCAGACGGGCAAGTCCAAGGGCTTTGGCTTCATCACCTTTTGCGAGTACGTCCACGCCCTCGAGGCCGTGAGCCAGATGAACCAGGCGGTGCGTGCTGCTCGCTCTCTTGCTTGGCTGTTGCGCGCGTGCAACACGCTGGGGACTGATTTGTTCGCGTTGATCGCTGCCTGCAGAAATGGGGCAACCGCGTGCTCAACGTCCGCTTCCTCGAGCCCAAGGCCAACAAGGCGGGCGAGACCGGATCGGGGGCGGCCGTGGCACGGCGGCCGGCTAAGGTCTTTGGCCCGTGCCCCGCGGGGTGCACGACGATCTACGTCGGGAACCTCGCGTACGACATCACGGAGCAGGTGCTGCGCAAGGTCTTTGAAAAGTGCGGCGACATCAGGGCCGTGCGCTTTGCCGAGCACATGGAGACCAAGGAGTTTCGGGGCTTTGGATACGTGCAGTTTTACGATGGCCCCGCGTGCGAGCGGGCGGTGGCGCTGGATGGGATGATCGTCATGGGGCGCCCCATGAACATCGACTATGGCTCCCGGGACGAGGCCTCGGAGAAGGCCCGCGAGGAGCTCCAGAAGAAGCTCAAGAAGGGCGTCTGCCACAAGTTCCAGGCCGGCGAGTGCACGCGCGGAGACGAGTGCAAGTTTGCGCACGTGCTCAAGACCCAGGACCCGGACGCGCTGCTGCTGCAGGGGCCCCCGACGACCACGACGTCGTCGACGGTCTCTGCGTCCCCGCCGCCCGCCCCCATGAGCGTCTCAGAACCGACCCAAGCCGACGACGACGCGCCCATCTGCCAGAACTTCCAAAAGGGCAAGTGCAAGCGCGGTGCCTCATGTCGCTTCCAGCACATTGGCAGCGCTGCAGCCGCGCCGAGCGCCAGTGCGCCTCAGGAGCATGCCGTCGTCGCCGCTCTCACACCGGAACCACCAGTCGCCCAATCCGAAAGCGGCGATGATGAGACGCCAATCTGCCAGAACTTCCAAAAGGGCAAGTGCAAGCGGGGCGCCTCCTGTCGTTTCCGCCACGTTGATGCGACCACGACCACGATCTCCACGCCCCCTGTAGCGGCCGCAGTCGCCACCATCGTCCACCGTGACGAGGTCGGCGGCAACGATGCCACCCCGACGTGTCTCAACTATCAAAAGGGCACGTGCAAGCGCGGCGCGTCCTGCCGCTTCCGTCACGTCGACGCAGACGCAGTCATGGGGTCCGATGCCGCGTCGACTTCGATAACAGTCCCCATCAACGTGCGAGCCAAGGACGACACGACGCCCGTGTGCCAAAACTACCAAAAGGGCACGTGCAAGCGCGGCGAGGGCTGTCGCTACCGGCACGAGGCGAGCACAGCGGCTGTCGTCGAGGAGCCATGCGAGGCTTTGGTGGATGCCGTCGCTGCCCCCGATCGGGTGACCTCGGACGTTCCAGCGTGCCAAAACTTCCAGAAGGGCACGTGCCGACGGGGCGCGTCCTGCCGCTTCCGGCACGAGACTGTCGATGAGACCTCGTCCCCGGCGCCGAGCTCGACGCTGCCGGCGATCTCGGTCTGTAAGAACTTTCAGCGGGGTCGGTGCACGCGCGGGGCCTCGTGTCGCTTTGCCCACACGGCGGAGGCCGTGGGAAGTGCGAGTGCCACTGCCACGAGTGGCACCGAGTATCAGAAGCGTTTCCAGAGCGTGTGCTACAACTGGCAGAACACGCAGTCGTGCAGCCGAGGAGATCAGTGTCCCTTCGAGCACGACGGCGGGCGTCGCGCGGACGTGACAATGGGGAAGGAGGACGTGACGGAGGACACTGACGAGGAGGCGGTCGAGGCGACCAAGGCGCCAAAGAAGACGAAAAAGGAAATGAAGGAGAAGAAGCGGAAAGCTCGGGACTCGGACGATGATCATGGAGTCAATGACGATGACGACGACGCTGCCGCCGCGAAGCACAAGAAAAAACACAAGAAGGAGAAGAAGCAAAAGAAGAAGAGCAAGGCCGAGGATGGCATGTGATGACAATGGCCAGATAGATAGATTGAAAGTGTGCAAGTCGCTCTATGTGTGTGTGTCGCCGATCGGGGAGGGGGGGGATCTGTGCGTCTACGACGGGCACAGCCACTCGTGCCCCAGCGTCTCCTCCGCCGTCATGCGCTTCACTGGATCCACCTCCAGCAAGCGCCGGATGAGTCTTTGCGCGGGGGCCGACAGCTCCTGCCATTCCGCGGAAGCATCGTCAAACTGCCCACGGAGGATGCGCTCGCGGAGCTCCTCGTCCGTGAGGTCGTTCGCGGGGTCGAACGGGTGGAAGCCGCAGAGGAGGATAAAGAGGACGACCCCCAGCGCCCACAGATCCATCGCGCTCCCGCCGACGACTGCGGGGCCCTGGGCGTCGAGGACCTCGGGAGCCGCGTACGCGACCGTCACGACCCCGCTGCCGATGGACCGGAGGCGCTCGCTCCACTCGTCTTCCCGAAACGATTGCCCAAAGTCCACGAGCCGCATGGACGAGTCCGACGTGAGCTGCGGTTCGACAAGACATATCACCCACGTCAGGAGGGGAACATGCGTGCGTGCGGATTGGGGGCGAGTCCACCACTGACCACGATATTCTCGGGTTTGAGATCGCCGTGCACGACGTGGTGCGCGTGGAGGTAGTGGAGCGTGGTGGCGATCTCGTGCACGAGGCCCCGCGCGCGCGATTCGGTGAACGGGCCCTCGGCCACGAGGTGCTCGAAGAGCTCGATGCCGTCGGCGAGGTCTGTGACCATGACATACGAGTCTGTTGGTTGAGACCACAACGCGCGAGTGAGCCACCCGCAGCATCTACATCGTGTCCCGCAGCGTCACTCGTACGCACCGGGCATTTCAAAGGCCTCCCGCAGGCTAATGATGTTGTTGCGTCCACCCATGGACCGGAGGATCGCCACCTCCTGGAGGAATTTGCTGCGCGCAACACGACCAGTCAGTATCAGGCACCGAGGCGAATGGCAACGACGAGCCCCACGCACTCCTTGCTCGTTGTGGCCTTGCTCACGTGCTTGATCGCCACGGGCCGGGCCGAGGCCGTCTCCTCCGCGAGGTGCACGCGGCCAAAGCCCCCGCAGCCGATGACCCGCCCGACGCGGTACGATCGTCGGAGGTCCTTACGGAGCGGCAGCGCGTCGGCCGTCGAGGGGACTGGCCCGGCGGGACAGCGCGACCACGACGGCAGCGGCTGCCGCAGCACCGTCGACGGGGACGCCTTAGCCGCCGTCCGAAGTCGGTGCAGGGCCAGCGCGCCGTAGCTGCTGCTGCTGCTGTGGCCCTCACTCCGCGCAGACGGCGCGTTGGTAACAGCACCAACGGCCAGCGCCGCGAGGCCCCCACCGACGGACGTGCCCGCCGCCCACCGGCGCATGAACGCGCGATTGCTGTGCATGGCTCAAGGTGACGAGTCTGTCGGTTGATTGGCTTGTGGGGGGCCACGCAAGCAGCGAACGGCGGCGGCGGCGGTGGCCGTGGGTTGAGTCGACGACAAAGAGCGACTGAGAGCGACCGATGGGCGGACAATGGTGATGCAGTCAGTCTCTCTCGCTCTCTCTCTCAAGTTCCGACCTGGGAAGAGGCGTCACTGCTGCTGTCGCTGTCATTGTTCCCACAAGAGGCTGACGACAGGCAGCCAGAGCAAAAAGATCTGAGATGGCGAGCACACAAGTGGCTCTTGAAACTGGTCCTCTGTGGCGCCATGTCGCAATTTGCGACTTGTAGTCCATACAATCGGCACAGTGTGCCAGCGACATGGGGACATGTACCCTCATGGCTTTGCCTTCCAATTTGTGACTTTTAAGATGCCGTTGGCCATTTCGCCGGATTCTCCTGCAGACACTGCTCCCGAACTGATGTGGAAGCTGACGCCCCAAATACCGTAGTGTAACAAACTCTCTTGACCGAGTGCGCCGATGCAATCTTTGGAGTGGGCGATTCTGGGGCCAAGTGGTGTGCGCCGTTTGTAAAGCACCAAAATCAAAGTTGATAAGAAACCACTCGTCGTGATCTTGGTGCTTCAATACATTGTCCCATCGCAAGTCGCGATGCATCAGTTTGAGTTTGTGCAGCGTCACCACAGCCTTGAGGATACCACGCAACGCGGCCACAAGCTGTTTGACGTCCATGGATGGTGTGCAGAGAGGCCAATTGGCGAGCAACTCGTATCTTTTTTTCTTCGGATCTGCCTTCATCAACGTCACACATTCGGCACAGAATGCTTCTTCATCTGACTGTACAAAGTCTTTAAAGCGTAGATGATAGTGTTGCTTGAACGATTGGGCGGAAATTGTTTGATCACAAAGTCTTCCGCAAATCGTGCCGTCAGTTCGACGAAGAACGCCATAATCGGGAAAACTGAGCGGTTTAATCAACTCGACCACCGGGCGGAACAAGGTCGACAGGTTCAACAAAGTCGGCAAAAACGAAACACGATCATCGAGCTCACTCAAATCATAGTGATCGACCTCCTCTGCCTTCGCACCAAGCGGCTTGGTGCTATCTTTATGAATCAACGCCATACATACTTCATATCCGACGGCAGCATACCCAACCCTGTATATCCAATATCCAAACCAGTTTTTCATAAAGCTTTTTCAGGGGAACTTGCCATCTTGCCACTAGATTCCTCACTTCCACGAAACATGCACACACTTTGTTTAGCGTGATAGAAGCATAACTCGGGACGATCGAGTACAGTGGAAGTCGATGGATTCGCATAGCGACGGTAATATCGCTTTGACGCACGCCGGAGAACTGTGGCAATGAGACTGTCCCAACGTAATGGTACGTTGCTTCACTTGCCACTTTCATCACGACACAATTTGCGTCCGGTGGCATCGCCTAGCATGGCTCAGAAAGCTTCCTGCACTTGGTCAACAAAAATCGATTGAGAATGAAATTTGTATGCAGCGCCATGTCTCATGGTACCGTGGTTCCAGCTTGGCCTCGACTGACAGGCACACAGTGTGCCACCCACTGGGTACACTCTCGGCCTTCACTCCAGGTCAAGCTGGCTCCAGTCGCGGAGGTAGGCGACGAGATCCGTGCCGGCGGCGAGGAAGCCGGCGGCGAACGCCGGCGACACGCGGGCCTCGGGGCTCAGCGGAGGGAGGACGATCTCGACCTCCGTGCGCGCGCGCGTGCGGAAAAAGCCCCGGGCCGGGGGCGCCCGGGGGAGCACAAACTCGCGGGCCCGCTGGAGCCGGAGCCGCCGGCCCGTGACTGGGCATTCGAAGGTCGTCGTCCGGAGGTGGCGGACGTTGGGGACCTGCGCCGGCGAGAGTTCCGTCGTGCGCCAGAGCCACGGGCTCAGCGTCACGCCCGCTTCGTCCGGGCGTTGGCCGTCGTCGTCGTCGTCACGCTCCCAGGCCAAAATGCCGTGGCCCCGCGGGGCCGCCGCGCACGCCCGCCGCAGGCCCCGCACGAGCGCGTGCTCGGGGGGCACGTCCTCCGACGTCGACACGTAGTAGCGCAGGTCCGGCGTCGCGTCCATCCGCGAGCCGTCCTCGACCAGCTCCTGGCGCATCTTGACCGTCGCGCTAAACCACCGGCGAGGCCGCGTGCGCACGCCCACGAGCTCGAGCCCCGGCGACAAGCGCACATTGAACTCGAGATTGTGGTGCACGATCGCGACCTGGTACGACTCGGACGTCTCCGTCGCGCGCATCCCCCACGCGTCCTCGGCAAAGCGCCGCACCGTCGGGGCAAACGCCGGGTCGACCATCGAGCAAAACGAGTGCGCGACGTTGCGATCGCGAGTGGCCGCCGCCGCCTGCTTCTGCTCTGCCGGTGGCGGCGCGTGCTCTTTGCGTCGATTCCGCGCTGGAGGTCCCTTCCCCTCGTCGTCGTCGCCCTCGTCGCCCGCGTCCGGCTCGGCCTCGGCGGCGTCCTGCGCATTGCGATGGGCCGCGCGCTGCTCGAGGATTGACTCGTACTGGTCGCGCGACACGCGCCCCCGCTCGAGCGCGAGCTCGAGCTCGTCGATCGTCGGCGGCGTCAGCGCCTCCTCGTGCATGGCCCACGGCAGGTGGATGAGGTAGTGGTGGCCAAAGCGCACGATGGCCTTGGCCCGGGGGACGCTCGGGTTCAGGCGCTCAAACTCCGCGAGCTTGATCATCTGCCGCACGAAGCGCGTGCCAAACCTCACCGTCGCGTCCGCGAGCCACGTGCCGCCGTCCACAAAGCGCACGAGATGCGCCTGGTATAGCGGCACCTCCTCGTGCTCGACCTGACGTTCGCCGTGGTAGAGCTGGAAGCCCAGGGGCTCGTCGCGACTCGACGCCCCCTCAAAGAGCAACAACGAGCAGCCCGCGTGGTGAAAGTGCCCCGCCGGGCGCCGGGGGCGGGGCGTCCCGAGCTCGTCCTCGAGGCCCTGGAGCCGGAGCTCCGTGCGCCGCACCGACTCGCCGTCACCGACAATCTCAGCGACAAAGTGTCCCGGGCGCAAGACATTCGGGTGCGGGACAAAGCGCAGGCGCGTCTCGCGATGGGCGTGGGCGTCGTGGAGAACCTGCGTCGCGATAAACTCGCCGCGGGCCCCGACGCGCCGGCTCAGGGCCCGACTGAGCGTGATCCGCCGCCGTTGGTCCTTGACGTGCGTCATGAGCGTCGCCACGTCGCCCCCCGAGATCACCAATTGATGCCGCGCCGCGTAGCACAGCTCGCGCACAATCTCCACGCTCTCCCGACTCAGTTGCGTGTCATTCGCCGGGTCAATCGGGTCCCGAAAGGCAAATGCCCCGTCCGGGGTCTGGGTCGCGGCAAAGTGCCCGAGAAAGGCCAGCAACACCGCCGCGGCCGTTGCCTCGTCGCGACGATCGGGCTCGGTGGCTCGGTCCAAGATCAACGACCAAAACTCGACTTCCTCGTGCATGTCCACGGTGTCCGGGCACGCCATTGTGCGGGGATCCAGCGGCGCCGAGATGAAACCCGCCTCGCAGCAAAAGCCCGTAAACAGCCACAAAAAGCCAATGGGGCTCAGCATCGCGTGGCCCCCGCCCGCCCGGCGTCGAATCAAGCCCGTGTTCTTGCCCCAGTGCAGCAGCATGTACACGCACGGCCAGTAGAACGCATACGTCGACATGTACGCGCGAAAGAGCCACGTCTTCTGGGGCCCCGTGCGCGTGCCGCAGAGCTCCATGTCCCATTCATCTCGCGAAAAACGAAGGATCGGCACGTTCGTCCGAAGGCGCTGCTCGACCTCGACCCCAAATTCCGTGGCGATAAAGGTCGCCAGCCGACGCAGGTCGTCGACCGTGTCCATCCCGCTCGTGCTCACGTCCAGGTCCGACTCGGGCTCGAACGTCAGCAACGCCGACGAGCCAAACAACAGACACGAGAACTCCCTGCCCAAGTGCGGTTCCAATGCCGCGCGCAGCGATGCCACCGCAGAGAGCCGCTGAAAGAGCGAGTCGATCAGTTCCTCGCGCTTACTCGCAATTTCTCGCCAGATACTGAGCTGAAGGCTCGCGGTGGTCGCCGCCATGACGTCGACCGACACAAATGGAGCCGTCATGGCCCCACCTCCGACTTGCACTTTTGTCAGATCGACGTTGTTCGCTGCGGCCACGTTGCAAACGAGGGTGCTCCCGAGAATCCACGGAAAACTCAGCTGGCGGTCGGGATTCGTATCCGAGTATGCCACATGATACCACGCAGAGGCAACTCGAGCCATCTCCGCCGAACCCGGACCAACACGATACTGAGAGACCTCGTCCCGGAACTTGGTCTGAATGCGGTAAAAACGGTCTTTGCACAGCTCTCCAAATCGAAAGTAATCGGCCTTGTACGCACTGTCCGGCTCAATGACCATACCCGTCGCCAGCTCGGCTTCAGAAGTAGCCCCCGAAGTCATCAACAACGCCTGGATTTCATACTTGTAGCGCTGATACACCTCCCGGGCGCGGGGCAGTTCTTCCTCGTACCCCGCGACAAGGTATCGACTGTCGAACGGGAGCTTGTCGGTGGTGGAATAATGCGCATGGGGCACTTCCGTCGAGGTCTTGATTCGCAGGCACCGACGATACATCCTCCCTAGTACTTTTTGTGACGTGTACGATGGTTTCTCGGCATTTTGCATAAAGTCGGGATACTTCGATGGGGCAAAGCTACGAACAATCTCCGAGTGGGACTTGTCCTGACGGCAGTCCACCTCCTTGGCGCAAATCTCTGCCAGGACCAAAGCCCGAGGATCGAAACAGCCATCCTCGGATTCGTCGCTGATGGCGAGATGGGCATTTGACGCCACCCCGAGTATGTCCCCGACCAAGGCACCCAGGAAGAAATCGATCATGGTCGAAGTGGTCACTTCACCGTCCACATTCATCGACGTCTCGTCAAACGCCATCGGAGGAACGACATTGTCGCGACGTGGGATGAGTCGCTGGTCCCAAATCACTGTGTACATATCACCATCCAGGTCGCCGCCAGTGCACTCGGTTGGGTGAGGTCTGCTTCCACGGGTCGGAAAGACGATACAATCCCGAACATGTCGACGGAAATGATCTGGCACGTCGGATCTGCAACGCAGCACGCGAATGTCCCCCGGATGATGGCAGGGGCTGCGGTGGACCAAGACATCACAGTCGAGCACGACATATCGCAGGGGCTCGCCATTGCTGTCTCTCTCCGTGTACTGGACAAACACCTCCCCCTCCTCAAGTATCCCGGTGAAATCCGCAACGCCCATCATGTTTCGTCCCTTGGAAACAGGAATTCTGGCTCGAAGGATCGTGTTAGTCAGCTTGTAGTGATACATTGCTGTCACGAGGCGACGATGGTACGGGTCAATCGTGCTTGAAGCCAGCGGCTCGACCACTCGGTACAATACGTTCACTATCCGTGCTTCTGCGACGGGAAGACAACTTCGAACCTCCTCGAGGCCCTTCTCCGCTGTCGCCACCATGGCCTGCAGTAACGAAATGTAATCGTCTTGAAATGTGAGGAACACGTCATCTGGAATCCCCAGGCACGATAGAATCTGGATACTTTGTCGTGTGAGGAACGCC
Organism: Lagenidium sp. CBS 127285; assembly: GCA_023338185.1. Lineage (NCBI taxonomy): Eukaryota > Oomycota > Peronosporomycetes > Pythiales > Pythiaceae > Lagenidium > Lagenidium sp. CBS 127285. The sequence continues at coordinate 22,187 of JAADYI010000112.1, forward strand.
GGTGACCACCCGCTGTGCGCGACGAGTTCCAGTATTCTATGAGGAGACTCAAACTTCACCATACTCTTGCGCAATCTCACACAAGTCTCGGTGTTTTGTGCTGGCGAATACCCATTGGTGTGGTAATCTGAAACCACTAATACACCTTTGGCCCCCGCTAGCCGAATCTGGAAGGCTGATGGGATATGAGTCAGCCCGAGAGATTTTGCAATCATATCTGCACCCGCCAAGGTGATTTCACCGCATCCATCGTTGAAGATAAATGAATTATGCTCAAAGTCCGGCACCACATTTTCCAACACCGCATCATCCACAGCAAACGTTTTTCTAGTGGAAGAAAATGCCTGTGCGAGTCGTTTAAAGTATTTTGCTGGGCTTCTGACTCGCTGAAGATTCCCTATCCAGCCTCGAACATCGCGCGGATCCAAGGAAGTAAATAATGCGCTTGCATTCCGAACTTGACTATGTGACGCACCCAAAAACTGAAAGTGCGTTGATACGGTAGCACCATCAGCATCGGCATGCTCGATTCTCACCCCTTCCGTCAAGACACGACATATTCTTGATGATAATACTGAGTCCGAAAAATCCAATCTCTCCATGCACTCGTCGCGAAAGTGCACATACATGAACTTGTCAGGACCAAAATGCCGAAAGACCCGATTTCCTGGCGTCAACTCCGGGCGACAATAATGGATACGAGATGGAAATACAACAATCTTCAAGACGGAGGGTTCTTTGGTTTTCGCCATTGCTTGAAGGACCGGCCAGCGCAACTCCACAAACTCACGGAAATGGTCCACAACGTCGATACCTGGGCGCGGCCGGAAAGTCAACAACGCCTGTTGTCGAATGTCGTCACTTTGAAGGCCTCTCAGGATATCGTAAAATGACTTTGGTAAACGAGGGCCCAGGTGAAAACAGAAAGCTGAGCGAAGACAAAGTAAAGCATACGCTACATCAAACGAAGACTTGCGTTGAAAGTCATCGTCACAGGGACTGTCCAATGGATGGACATCAGAAAAACGAATGTCGCGAGTCTGGATGCCCAATTTCAACAAATCCATCCGCAACGTCCACATCAGAGCGCAACTTGCGTGCAGTGGCTTGGCATGAATCGCAAATGTCATTGGAGACAAGTTGAAGTCGGTGATTGTCCGACTAAGGCTCGAGCTCCACAACTTTGGGGGTGCCGACAAAGTGGCAAACACTGTCCAACTGTCTCCGTCCCTCTGAAGCCACACATATGGGTCATAGAGAGCGTTCAAGTCCAACTCGACGCGGAAATTCGTCTCTGTTCTGATGACAAGCAAGTGACCCAACAGCTCGAGTTTGGCCGTGGATGCATCAAGCGGGAGCTTGAAGGTTTCTTCGAACCTGCAACCGGACCGCAACAAACCCACACTCGGGCTTCCGCACTCGATTTTGGTCCGATCCAACGCTGGAGTACGTGGGCCCCACCCATTGCTCGGGTCGCTTGGTGAGAGCCAAAACGCGTGATGGGAAACCCTGAAATCAAGTGCCCGGCAGACGTTGTCGTACCACAAGAGCCGATTATCTGTCACGTGAAGAGACTGAAGTCCAATGAGCCCCGAACTCGCATCCACCACGTGCACTTTGGCAAAGGGCTCGAGTGCGCTGACAACGCCCTCTCGGAGATCCGACACCGAGGCAGTAGTGCTGCTACCAAAACCAACACAGAAGGTTTCCGGGTCGTGAGGCTTCCGCTGCCCCTGCTGGGCCATTTTGCCGGGTATGGGTTTCACCGCCCCATTTGTCTCCTTCCCACTACCAATGTGGACGGTCCGGCGCATAATGCTCTCCACTATCACCTTCGAGGCAACTTGCGCGGCTTCCAACTTCACCCTCTTTGCAAGGACGCACTCTCTCTCAGCAACGCGCTGCATCCTGTCGTTCTCGGTGCACAAGACCACAAAGCGGCCATTCTGTCGCCGCGCTCGACCGCGGCTCTGGATCAGGCTCGTAATGCCTGTCACACCATCAAATTGGATCACCATCGAGCATTCCGGGACGTCGAGGCCTTCCTCAAGTACGTTCGTGGCCACGAGCAGGCGAATGTGGCCAGTACGGAACCCCTCGAGCGTGGGCTTTTGCTCCTCTTCCCACGGCATCCCCTCGTACGAATTGTGGCCGATAAAGCGCGTCGGTTTGAGTCGACTCACCGCAGGAAACCTCCCGAGAATCTGCGCGAGCGCGAGCGCAGTCTTTCGGCGGCGGACAAACACAATTGCCCGAGCATTCGGGTCTTGGGACCGCGTGAGTGCATCCACCACAAGTTGGACTTTGTGTGACCCTCGAGACGGTGTGCGGGTCTCCGTACCCAGGGACGTGATCAAGTTGCTGGCCGACGCGCGCACGAGGTCAGCGAGTGGGGGTTCGAGCCGGGAAAAATAATCAGCGAGATCGCGAGCAATGACCACGGGACCGCAGAGCGAGACACGCAGCAGCGTCGAGAGCATCCGGCGAATGTGGCCAAGAAGGAGCGCAAATGCATCTGGCGGTGTGTCCACCACCGACACCGCCGCCTGTTGCTGCAGCTTCCGGACGCGTCCGCGGAGCTCATAGAGCCTGGCTTCGTCGTCGCCCACAGCATCCCCGCCGAGCGAGAGAGCGCAACCTGGAGAGAGGTCCTGCAGTGTCCCCTGGAACGAGCAAATGTGCTGACGGAGCGCGTCTGTGAGTCGGAGCTCGGCCGCTGGGGGCCGGACCAGGATCCACTCGACGTGCTTCAGAGTGTCGTGGTCGCTGAGGCTGTTGGTGATCGTCGGGGTATTCAGCACGGCATCAAAGGCGCCACAGAGCTCCGACGACCGCTCGGTTCGATCCGAGCCGAATGGGGACGCGGTGAGGGCCAGAATCCGCGGCCGGGCGTCCGCCGGGAGCGTCGAGACGAGCCCGAGAATCTCATTGTACGGGTGGTTGCCCGTAGCGTGGTGCGCCTCATCAAACACCAAGACACTAAAGTCGGTCAGCTGCATCTCGCCATCGCGCAGGCGATTGAGCCAATACTGCGGGGTGGCGACAATGACTTGGGCGGTGGCGATCATGGCGCGGCGCGCGGTAGCGTCCGTTAACGCCACGATCTTGCCCGAGAACTCCCCGACGGTCAAGTCCGTCTCGCGCCGGACGTACACCGCCTGCTGCGTCACGAGCGGCCCCGTGGGGACGAACACGGCCGCGAGCCGCTGCGGATTTAGGCGATGCATCTCCTCCAGGACCTTGACGGCCACGAGCGTCTTGCCACATCCTAGAGAACTCAAGAACCGTCACGACACAGCTGCTCCGTCGACTGCCGTCCAGGATGCAAGACTCACCGGTGGGCAGGTACACGATCGTGTTCTCGAGCAGCGCCGAGATGGCCAGCTCAACTTGGTAGTCGCGCAGCCGCGTCAATTTTTGCCACCACGTGAACGTCTCGCGGATCGAATGGGGCGTGGGGTAGACCATCGGGGGTCGCGCTGGCATGGGCCGCACCCCCGCGTCACTGGTGAAAGTCACGGGATCGCCATTCTCCGAGCGATAGCTGCAACTGGCCAACTCGAGATCGGCCCCGAGCTGCTTGGGCCACCGCACCAGGACCTCCGGGATGCCACGCGCCTGGAGGAACTCGAGGATCACCCGCCACCGGTGCTTGCCGACGTCGACCTTGCCGTTGGCGTCGTGCACGGCGCACTCCTTGGCATCGAGGAGGAACAGTGGCGGCGCGGGCCACTCGGCGTTGGCAACGCACGAGCCGAGTTTGCTCTGGCAGCGGAGGCACTGGAGCACAAAGGGTGCCCGGACGCGCTTCTGGACGTGCTGCTGGGGGAGCTTGGTCGCGACCGCGCGCGTCGGCCCCGCGCCATTGGCGGCGGTGGTCACCGAGACGAGCCACTCGGCGCCCGGGCGGGTCTCGACCTCGTGCACGACGCCCGGGCGGATGCTCAGGTGCACGGCCCGCTCGCTCTCCCGGATGAAGACGAGCTCGGAGCCGCCCAGGAGCCGGGCCTCGCAGCGGCGGCAGATGACGGACCAGGACATTGGAGAGAGAGAGCAGCGCGAGCGTTGAGAGAGACTGCGAGTGGGGCCGTTGGGGCCGAGAGGACCCCCTCATCACGTGTGATGGGGGGTGATGGCTCGGGACCACTCTCGCGCGACGGGATCTGTTGAGCTGCTCGTTGTATATATCAGTTAGCAACCAACTGCCACGAGGGACTCGGGTCACTGGCTCGTCATCATCGTCATCGGATGCCGCTCCAAGAGCCCCGGGGCCGCGCTCATCGTCGTGGCGGAAGTCGAGGCGGCGGCAGCGGCCACACAGGCCCCGAGAGCGTCGTCCGAGCCCTCAACGTCTTGGCACTGCTGTTGCTGTTGCTGCTGCTGCTGCTGGTGGTAGTGGTCGCCATTGGTATGCGCCTCGCTGCCTGGGGCCGTGACCGAATGGACACGCACGCCGCTGATGCGGATCCCCCGGCCCGCTGACAGCAAGAAACAGGATCCTCAGCCCCCAGTGACCGGGCGCCTCATGTCCAAACGACGACGTACCTCGGGCGCTGGGCTGCGGGTGGCAGGGGGCGTTCGCCTCGTGGCCCTCGTCCTCGGCACTGACGTAGTGGCCCTCGAGGCACTCGCCGCACACGTTGGGGCGCTCGGAGCACTGCCGGCAAGTCAACGTCAACGTCAAGTCACGTAGGCACAGAGAGAGAGAGAGCTCGCGCGACGTACCATCTCGCGCCCGAGCGCCGCGCACGCGGGCGCGACCTCACACTCGAGCTCGTCCAGGACCTCGGCGGGGAGCCCGTGGGTCCGGGCCGTGATCGGCACGACCGACCACTCGCCGAGGACGCCATCGCTGTGGAGCGTCTCGGTGCGCACGTACACGTCGTAGGCCGCGCGCTCGCGAAGGCCCTCGATCACGACGTCGGTCGTCCAGTTGCCCGTCGTTGTTGTTCCGGACGCGTCGTCGATGGACGCCCGGCCCCGAAGGACCCCCGCACCGACGCTGCCCGCGTGCTCGCGCGGGTCAAAGCGCTGGCCGTGGGCAAGAGCCGCGTAGTGCACGTGGCCCACGGACGAGAGCGTCACGGTCACCGTGAGCGCATCGACGCGGGCGTCGGTCGGGGCGACGCTCGAGCGCAGGACCGTCGGGGGCTCGGCGTGCGTGCGGACGCCGGCGTGGACGGCGACGGTCCCGAAGACCCCGCCGCTGTCGAGCGTCTCGGTGACGAGCTCGACGGTGTAATTGGCCCCCGTGTGCGGGACCCGGAGGTGGACCTCGCGCCACCCGCTCGCGAGCGTGGCCCCGACGGCCTGGAGCTCGGAGCGGTTCACGACGACGCTCGCGTGGCTCGCGAAGGCGTCCTCCGCGGCGAGGCGGTTCCCGTGCACGCGGCTGCCGCCGGCGACGTGCCGCGTCCGGGGCCAGTGGGTGGTCGTCGTGGCCATCAGGTGCACGGCCCCGGCGTCGTTGACCCGGAATCCGACGGTGAGGCCGTGGGTCTCCCCGGGCGTCGGGAACGCCGAGTGCGCGAGGAGCATAGGCGCGTTGGCGAACGTCGCGACGCCCTCCAAGGCCTGCACGGCCCCGTAGACCCCGACGTCCTCGCTGCCCTCGGCGACCGCGAACGCATCGTAGGCGGTCCCGGCGGTCAGGTAGTCGAGGACCTCGACGTAGCGCGCATGGGCCCGGGGCGCCGCGAACGATCGGCGCAGGCGGACGACATCGCGGCCGTAGTCGTGATGCTGCGGCCGGTGCTGCCCCGGGCGGGCCTTGTTGCTGATGTTGTAGGGCGACGACACGTTGAACTCGGCGTTGTCGGCCTTGCCCAGCATGAAATGCACCGCCCCGGGGCGATCGAGCTCGAATTCGAGGAGGAGTTCCGTGGTCGAGCCTCTGCGCGGGCGCAGCTCGAGGAAGCGGAAGCGCGGGGCCAGGGCCGAGGTGGTCACCGTGGTCTTCGCTGGCCGCTGGCTGATCACCCCATGGCTGTGGGCGGTCTCGGTCGCGAGGTACACGGCGTACGTCGCGTTTGGTTCGAGTTGATCGGCGATGTCGACCTCGACGTTTTCCTTGTGGTGCTGTCGCTCGGGCATGGCGACGGTGATCCGCGAATGCACAGGTGGCGCATCACAGGCGAGGGACGTGGCGGTTGTGGCGTTACTGAGGAGGAGCACACGCAGCGCGTCCATGGGCGGCTCTGGGCACGAGTCGGGGAGGACGAGGACGTGCACAATGGCAAGTTGGCACGACGCACACGCGACATTGAACGAGATCGTGATCCTCGAGGTGTTGCCGAACGTCGGCGTGGCCGCGTAGCGGGTCAGTCGCGGGGCCGCCTCGTGCGTCGTCACCTCGAGGGCCGCGGCGTCGTGGGTGTTCGTGGCATCGCCGACGTCGATGCCAGAGGGAGCGAGGCCCTTGTGGGCGTTGACCGTCGTGAAGACCCCGTGGCTCCCGACGGTCTCCTCGGCAAAGAAGAACAGGTACCTGGTGTTGGCATCGAGGTGCTCGATCGTCCGCTCCACCACGAGGTACGTGGCGTTCTCATCGGTGACGTTGGTCAAGGCACCAGCGGCAACGACATGGTCCCGACCGGGGATGGCGGTCTTGAGGGCCGTTCGGTCGCCCCGAGGGGCGTGGGCAAAGCTGTTGTGGGAGAACTCGGGGCGTCCGTGGTGCCCATCCAGGAGAAGGAAGTACGGCACGCGACCACACGCGCGTTCGAGCACCTCGATCGGGCTGCGCGCCACCTTGGACACGCCATCCCAGGGCGCCGCCTCGAGCAGTTTGGATATCGCCAACCTAATGTGCACGGCGTCCGTTCTTCCGTCCACGGGCCGGATGTCCACGTGATCGAAGAGCAGGGACTGGTTGCTGTAGTCCGCGTGCGTGGCCACTCGGTGGCAGGCGCTTGGGCCGCTGAGCCATTGGAAGACGCCCTCGCTGGCGGCGGTCTCGGTCACGAGGCAGACATCGAAGACGGCCCCCGGGGGGAGCTTGTCGAATTTCTTTTCGACGTGCTTGCCCTTGTAGGCGTCTTCGCGGGAGACCGTGATCGTGCCGTTCTCCCAGACCCCCTCACCCAGTTCATCGACGGTCGCCTCCTTGAGGGCCTCGGGGGTCAGCAGCTCAAGATCGTAGGCGCTCGCTACGGGGGGCCACTGCGTCGAATTCGCGTGAGTTGCATTCGATTCCGACTGAGGCTCCTCCACCAAACGGACCTCGGTGGATCGGTCCTCCCTCAGCCCCCGGAAGAAGAGCGCGTAGTGGACGTCACCGAGTTGATCGAGCTGGAAGGAGATCGAAATGGACGAGCTCGAGCCCGGGGTGGGCTGCACGTTGAGGGCGTCAAAGGACGGCGGCGTCGCGTGCGTCGTCACGATGATCGGCGGCGGGAACGCACCAAAGACCCCATCACTCTCGGGAGTCTCTGTTGTCAGCGACACGTGGTACGTTGTCGCCGGGTCCAACCCGGAAATCGTGGTATGGCTCGCAAAGTTGAGCGGCTCCATGGGCTTGGTGTCGTTGGTGCCATTGATCACCTCCAGGACCAAGTGGTCCTCCGTGACGAGGAACGATCCTCGAAAGACTTGTGGGTGGCGGATGCGCTCGACCGCGTCGGGGACGTGCTTGATCACCGCGGGGTCGGCGAAATCGACATCAGTGACGTGGTAGTGCACGATCCCGGGGGCCGAGAGGTTGGCGGTCAGCACGATGCTATCCGTGCGCCGAGCCGCCGCCCCGGCCGTGGCCTTGATGATCACGGGGGCCGGTGCATGCGTCACAACATCAACGCACGTCGAGTTCCCAAACACGCCACTGGGAGTCTCTTCGTGAGGCGACGTCTCCGACACGAGATGGATGCGATACGTTGAGTTTGCCGCCAACCCCGTGAGGAGGAACGTTTCGCGTCTCGCCGCGGCCAGGATCTTACCGCTTCGGGGTTCGTGGCCGGCGACTCCTCGATGACCTTGCGTCACTATGTCCGCTGCCGCCCAGCACTCGGCCGATGCCGACGTTGTAGCCCGCGTTACCTCCTGAGCGACGTAGTGAATGATGCCTGGCTCATCCAATCCGCTTACAACGTTCACTGCGTCCGTTCTTGCAGACACGGGAGACGCGGTCGACTCGATTAACTGCGGTGGAGTGCGATGCGTCTTTGCCTGTCGAACGGGTGTTCGGAGGCTTCGGACGTCACTTTGCTTGGCGCTCTCGGCGAAGAACTCGACGTGATAAACCGAATCGGCTGTGAGATTGACGAGGTCAAAGTGGAATTCCTGGGCGTTGCGAGGCATCTTGGCGAGAGCTCCTTCGTCGATCGCATAGCACTCGTCGACTTCTGAGGCACTGGCGCTGCGACGGACACAGGCAAACAAGGTATCGGCTGGTTTGGACATGAGGACCTGGACTTGGAGCCTGGTTGTACTGCCCGTCTTCGGGAGGATACTCACGACGGTCACCTCCGAGGCCCTTTGGTGGGTCGTTGCCTCGATGACACTCGCATACGGCTTCCCGAGCACGCCGTGACTGTGCAGCGTCTCAGGAAACAGCACCACCATGTATGTGGTGTCGTCGTGGAGGCCAGTGATCGTGAAGGAACTGAGGAATTCGCCTGTTGGCGCCGCTGATTCCATCGTGAACGTCCCCGATCGCATCTCCGATGTATTGTGGCCCCCGTCCGAGAGGATGCCTCGCAGGTGCGAGACGTTGGCGGCCTGTTGGAAATTGTGACGGAGGGCGTGGTGAGTCCTGGGGACTACCAAGTAGTGAACTGCCCCGGGGCGCTCGAGCTCCACGGTGAGAGTGAGGGCGTCGACCGAGCCGTTCGTCGGGGTGACGTGGGCCGTGATGAACTTTGGGGCGACTTGATGCGTCGAGCATCCCGTGATGACGCTCTCCCGGCTGACTACGCCGTGGCTCTCGTGGGTCTCCGCAACTAGGACGATGTCGTATGCCGTGCCGGCGTGTAGA
>JAADYI010000113.1:0-30979 GCA_023338185.1 Lagenidium sp. CBS 127285
AGGCCCAGTTCCCTGCGGTGTGGGCCAGCGTTTTGAGCTTGGTCGTTTGGGACTGTACCGCAATTTAGTCTTCAATCGCTCTTGGTCAAGTCTGCTCTGTTCCATTATGCCGGTACAGTGGGTAGTATCCTCACGTGTGAGTCCAACCAGTTCGTTCAGCTCCTGTGTGTGCCACTTGTGATTTACAGTGGTCTGCAGGCTTTACAAGTTGTAAAGCAGCCTACAGTGTAGGCCACTCACTTCATGGACACCATGTTCCAATGGATAGTACTGTTTCATCGGATATTGCTCTGGAATCGGGATTCCCACATGATGCGGATGATCCATTCTTCCGTAGCAGAATTTCTACCACATCTGTACAGTATGGAAGCTCACGTCGACTGCCCCACAACCAGCCAATGGAAGGCCCTCGTCTTCCAGGGTTCCATCCAGAGTTCCAACTCCTGGATCACGCCCACAGAATGCAATCCGTTGGCGTCAGGACCGTACCGTACCGCTTCACTATGGACCAAAGACCCCAACGAGGCGAGAGAGCCGTGTTCGTCCATGGATAGAAAACGAGCCGGGTCCGGGAGGTGGACCATACTATGGACCATACCATACCCACATACTGAGCCCATATAAACGCCCACATACTCCATCCTCGCCGCATTCTCGGCACGCGCGGCAGCGGCGTTTCAGTCTGCGCTTCCAGGCGTTTACGCACGGCCCCGCCCCCACGGATCGTGCGTTGGCTGGACACAAGGGGCCAGCCCCGAGTCCGGGGTCCATTTCGCTGCTGCGGAGACTGAAACCGCACGCGCGCGCGCGCACACGCTGCTCCTCACCGGACCCAGCGCTCAGTGCCTGCTGCTGCGGTTATCGTTGCGTTCGCCGCTGCGGGCGCCCGAGGTACAACGCCCCATTCTCCGTTTCTCCGCGTGGTGCCTGCGGCCAACATGGCTCCGTCGCCCAGCGCCAATGCCACGATCATCCCAACGCACGCCCCCGCGGCGACGACCATGTCCCCGGCGGTCGTCGCGCAGCTCGCGTACGTCGAGTCGCGGATTCACACGCTCATCGTGTTCCTCTTCACGGGCTATGGGATCATGTTCCTTCTGTGCGCGGCGCTCATCGCCTACCTCCGCCTCCACCGGCGCCAGGCGTTCACGGGTAACCAGGAGGCCGCCCGCAAGGTCATCCTCCCGGCCTTTGAGCCGTTGCTCATCGTGCTCGCGACCGCGACGCTGGTCTACACCGTCTACTTTGCCACGGCCCTCGGGCTCAATTTCTACAAGTACGACGTCTCCAAGCTCGCGACCGAGGTCTTTTACTCGGGCCGGCAGTTTGTCTTCCTGAGTATCGTCGTCTTCATGCTCCAGAAGAGCGTCTCCGGGCCGGCGCTCACTCGTTCGGTGCTCATCACGCTCGTGCTCTCGACCTACACGATCCCCGTTGTCTGGTACATGACCGAGTACGGCAACATGGACAACTTTTACGCCGTCATCACCATCGCCCGGGCGCCGATGCTTCTCCTGTACACGTACATCTTCGTCCGCCCTCCGTGTCGGGCCAGCAAACGCACGCTCCGGGAGTTTTGTCTCTACGCCTACGTCTACTACGCGCTGCTCTTCACGTACAACGATCTTTTCCGGCAGAAGAAGACCGAAGCCGGCTTCAACCTCACCTATGCCAATCTTCTCTGCGGAGCCATGTGCCCACTGGTCATTTGGCGGGTGCTCAAGGCCGACACCGAGCACTGGCGGGGCATCGGTCAGCGCGCCGTCGCCCTCCAGAGTCTCTTCCGCCAGAAGAACAACCTCCCCGAGCGTGTTTCGTCCAAGGGCCTCCACGTGCTCATCGAGATGCACCGCAAGTACATCATCGACTTTGCCTACTTGGAACTCAAGCAGCGCATCGGCGTCGGGGCCAGTGCCGTGGTGTTCAATGGGATCCTCCGGTCCAAGTTGCCCGTGGCGGTGAAGGTCTACACGCCATCGGATTTTACGGAGGAGACGGTGGCCGAGTTCTCTCAGGAGGCAGCGCTGTGCGGTGCGCTGCACCACCCGAACATCGTCAAGTTCTATGGCATGTGCGTGTACCCCCCGACGATTTGTCTCGTGTCCGAGTAGTGCCAAGGGAGTCTCGATGATATCACGTGTGCCATGGCCCGACGGACGCACCACCCGAACCGGCAACAGGGATTGATCAACATCACCTACATGCTCGATGCCGCCCGGGCCGTGGCCTACATCCACAGCTTCACGCCGGCGTTCTTGCATCGGGACATCAAGCCCGCCAACTTTCTCGTCGATGGGGAGAACACGGTCAAGCTCACGGACTTTGGTGAGTCCCGGAGCCTCCCGCGGAATCACATCGCGCAAAACCCTCGCGCCAACAGCGCCACCCGGGAGTTGAGGGAGGTGAAGAATGCCTTTGGTTTCCTCCCGAGCATCGTCTCGACGCCGTCCGGCTCGACCATCCTTAACGGCGGCCACGCCAACCAGCATCGCCAGTCCGACATTGTCGAACTCGCGCCGGCACGGATGACCATCAAGGGCACCGTGGACTACATGGCCCCGGAGCTCATTAATGGCAAGGGCGGGCAGGCGGCTTACGGCGAGGCCGCCGATGTCTTCTCCCTGGGGGTGACGATGTGGGACGTGCTCTACCCCGGCGGTGAGAAGTACCCGGGGACCAATGGTAACCACCTCAAGATCTTCGAGGCCGTGTCCAGTGGCCATCGCCCGATCATCGGTCCCGAGATCCACCCGAGTATCCGCGCGGTGATGGAGAGCGCGTGGCACTCGGACCCCCGGATGCGCCCGTCAGCACAGAACATTGTCGGGATTCTCGAGTCGGTGCAGGAGGAAGTCGCGGGGGCGTTCGCGACGGTGGCCCTCCCGAGTCTGTCGTCCCATCGGATCTTTGCCAAGTACGGCAACACGATCGAAAAGTGCGTCACTGGCGACCAGGCCATCAACGTCCTCCAGATGCATTCGTACGTGGACGGGATCGGCGAGGCCGTCAGGATCGGCAATGCGCTCATGGACGCCGGGCTCGTTCACCACGTCAAGCACTCGTGTCCCTTTGAGCGTTCGGACGAGGCCTACTACTTTGACGAGGGGAATGTCTCGCTGTGTCGCCCGCTGGGTCCGAACGCCCGGGGTCGCTCGGTCGTGACCACCGAGACCTCGGTCCATGACGAGCACGAACACGCCATGTTTGCACTGGGCTCGACGAGTCCGACGGGAAGTTCGGGGACCAAGGTCCCCTCGGATCCGACGGAGCTTCTCCTGGGCACGGGCAACTGCGCGTGCCGCAAGCTCAGCCAACGCCTGCAGGTGCCCAAGGTCAGCAAACGCCGGGGGTTCATGCGCGAGCGGCCCCCGACGGCCGCGGCCGTGCAGCGGGTGCTGATGGTCCAGAGCCCCGTGCTGCAGAGCCGGCTCTTGGACGACCCCCACGAGGGCATGGAGTGGGACGAGTTCATCGACTACGCCGAGAGCTCGCACCGGACGACGACGACGGGCCACTACAGCGACGGGCGGGAGGACGGGGACTCGGTGCACCTCCAGGTGACGAGATGAGCGAGCGAACGAGAGAGAGAGAGAGAGAGAGAGAGAGAGAGGGAGGTGCTTGTGGGCGTGTGGGTGTGTGAATGGGATTGAGACTGTAGTCTACAGAGCGGAAGCTTGTACAGGTACACGAGGAAACGTTGCGTGTGTGTGTGTGTGTGTATGACCAAGAACACAGTAGGACCAATGGATCAATGCATCAGCTTCAGTATTCCCTTGGACCGGTTTACCATTGTGTCGCGTTGTGTTGTTATGCATCCCTTTCTTCCTAGGCATTGTCCACTTCAAGTTGAAGTGCTCTCCATCATCTCACCATCAATTGGCATGACGGTGGCAAAGCACACCGTCTTCTGACTTCTGGCTACACTAGACCTACCCGCCATTCAGCATTAGGGGTCGGTTCTGTTCCAGTTGCATCGCGACGATTGGCGGAAATCGTCGTCTCAGATGTGAACCAGTTGTTAGGTAATCGTCACGGAGGGTGACCCCCATTCGAATGCAATGGCTGGCAAGGGTTGGTGATGTCGTGCAGCCCAACCATGATGCCCGCCGCGGTACTCCGTATGATTCGGCCCCTCCCATTGCCTGGGCCAGAAGAGAATGCGTGGCATCCCACTTTTCTTAAGTCGTTTCGTTGCACTAATAGTCGACGACTGGATCACACAACACTCCCAATTGTGAGATTGAGCCACGACCTGCGCCACCAACCACCAGAAGCGAGTCAAAATTGGGCTGGGGTGGTCTGGTCAACAAGTTGAAGTTGTCCTCGGCGAAGATTGGCTAAAACATTCTTCTCAAAACCATACATATTGGCCGAAAAAGGATAATCGGCTTATCCCATTGGACAGATATCCGAGGGTTGCGAAAGGGTATGGGCTGGTGGTCGATAAGACCACCAGGGACAGCCACCAAACAACCCACTCAAGTCAACACCACCAGCACCAGTCACAACCACCATCAGCACCAGCAGCGGCGAGCACATTGAAGCACGCGCCAAGCGGCTCTGTGAGGTCTCCACAGACGACCGCCTGCCTGTGTGATTGGGGCCCTCCCTCCATTCTGTCCCGCCATCGTGGTTGCCGTGATCCTCTGACCCGCACTGGGGGTTTGGGGCTCATTTGAGGGTGCGTTGTCATTGCATGGAGGAGCAAAAACCCCGCCATACCAAAACCGACTGGTCTTGTCTTTCTCAAACGCTCTCTCTCTCGCTCGCTCTCGTTCTCTTAGAGAACAATAATGGCTGGGGGTGGGTGGTTGTAATGGCCGGTCACCAGCAGGCGCTGACTTTCTTGGACCATTTGTAGGGTTGCGACCTCCTCCTTTCGGACCACCTCACCAGGCTCCGCCACCAACCACCAGACGCGCGACTTCAACGCCCGCCGACTTGCCAAGTTGAAACGCGAACAAACCCACTGGGCTCGGAGCCACCAGCTTCAATCCTCCCACTTCACCATTGCCATTGACAAAGGGATCGAATCGACGGTGTTTTTTTTTCAACTTGCGCATTCGACTTGCTTCAACTGGCACTGGACACTAGTATTGGCGGACGACGCGACGAGTATGCTCTCGATGATGAACGCGGAGCAGCCCACCAAGCCGAGCCCCACGTCCTCCATCACCGACAGTGACCATGTCTACCAGCCGCGCTTCACTGCCACGGCCCCAGCAACCGCAGCGGCCCGAGCAGCCCAAGTGCCAACTGGCCCAGCGTTGACGCTTCCGAGCATTGCCACCATCGAACCACCGCGAGCCATCCCCGTGTCCGTCCTTGTCAAGCACGAGGAGTACTCGGCAGCTGCAGCGAGCACGGCAACGCTCGCAATGGTTGCCGCGGCCGCCGCGGAGTATGGTAACCATAGCAACAACGCTTCCACCGAAGCTCGCCTCGACAGTTCGACCTTGCGCGGAGGCAATGGATCAGTCGCAACCTCTGACGCAAAACAGCAACGACAACCTCGAGAAAAGCGGTCAACCAAATCCAAGTGTCCACCTGGTCTTCGAAGCGGCAAGTGGACGCCCGAGGAAGAGGCTTTCACCAACATGATCATCTACTTTTTCAAGCTCGGGCGACTCAACATTGAGGACGGCACGTCCCTGCGATGGTACCTTGCTAAGAGATTGAATTGCGAAGCAATGCGTGTGACCAAGAAATTGAAGGGGAACAGCTCAATCGGAAAACAAATTTTCCGCGCGCTCGAAGACACAGAGGAAAATCGTCAGCTGATCGAACATGCCGCTCGTGAACTTGCAATTCTCGAACAGGCCTTCATGGAGTCGCTCACAGCGACGGGTCAAGTCTCGCATGGAGGTCATCCAAATGCTACAACTCCTGCAGCAGCAGCCGCCGCTGCCGCTGCAGCCTCCCGCGCAAAAAAGCAGTCCCCACACAGGCCTCTCAGTGCACCTCGCCCTCCTAATCTCGAAGCAAAGAAGCTCGTGGTGCAGAAGGTCCGGTCTGCTCTTCCGAATAGTGAGGATGCCAAACTTCTCCTGCATTTCTTTGTAGAAGCCCAGGACGCGATCGAAATGCTCGGCGTTGAGAAGAAAAGATTATTTAGCGACATTGACACATCCCCAGCTACATCAGCCGCGTCCTCTGGTTCGGAATCTCCTCCTGGAAAGCGACGAGCTGTTGCCAATACTGGGAGCGTTGTCGATGCCGCGTGAGCTTCTCGCTCTTGTCACTATTTAGCTTTGTAGAATTCTCTTGTGCGATAGTCCTTCATATAATTGTGAGCTCAAAAAAAAAATGACACCAGGCATTCGCGATTTGCAAGATTGTCAATCTTGCACATCACGAATACCTGGTGTCATCGAGCTCATCATTTAAAGAGACTTGATATGATCGTGCCCTCAACGTGTTTCCTCTCAGGACCTGCTGGCAACCAAGTCCGAGCGAGTTGATAGAAACGTCAAAAGCCACTTCATCGTTGTTAACGCGTATCGCAGCGCCTTGGTCCATTCGGCTTGCTTGTTCTTGAGATACAAGATTGAGTATCCACCGATGGTATGCTTCGAGATCTTGTACGGTAGTCGGATTGAATGGTCTTGCGTTTCAACAAAAGAAACGACCTGGGCTAAACACGTGATCCATGCACCGAGACCAAGATTGAAGTAGCTCTCCGCGAAGTTATCTTGATCTGATCCGTGACTACAGGCAGAAACACGAAACGTCAATGTAACCTTGTGGCTAGACTCGAGCTTTGAGCAACAACTCACAGAGCATACTCCATCCGAACACTTGTTGTCCGTACAATTTTTGAAAAGCTGCCAAGCGGGACGATCTTAAAACTGGAAAATCGATTGATCAACTTCCCAGTCGTCACTGCCTCCGACATGCTACGTACTCTGTGAACTCGAGTCCAAGGGAGCTGGCCAACACGTGAAGCAATAATGCCGACTCGCCAAATCCCGCATTGATCTCATTCCACTCAACGTGGACTCCTGCTAGCTGCCCCATTCGAAACCCGTTGATACTCCCAAATTTACCACTCTGGGTAATCACGAACGCATCCGCGAGCACGTTCTGAGCACGTGCCACCGCCAGGTTTCGATCCGCTGCCTCCATTCTCGATCGCGCCGCATCTCGACAGTCCCTGAACACCACATCACTGAGATGCAACACATTGAGCTTTGTCCACAAAGTTGCTTCCTCTTCATTCAATGCATCACATTCTCCATCCAACTCGCGGTGGCGACTGACGATTTCGTCGCGTTCCTTCTCCATCATCGACAAATTCTCTTCGAGTGCGCGAAGTTCTTCTTCGTACTGTGCATTCAAACCAAGTGACTGTGAACGCCTCCTAGTTGCCCCAAGCATGACCACGTAGAACGTACAAATCGGATCTTCTCATTGATCGACTCGATCTCTTCGTTCCTCACCGAGGTTCCCGTCGAGTGCAAGAAGCTCCCAAAGCAGCGCTTCTCATAACGCGCATTCTCGGCTTGGCTGTCGATGTGCTTGAGCATCGTATCGACGCAGTCTTTGCACGCTGGGGCTGTCACTGGCATCCCTGCGCTGTGTATGGTGATCGCATCGTATCAGTCATCCTTCCATAGGTACGAGTTTGAGCGAGAAATCGTCACGAGACGACGCACCAGTGGGCATTGTACATATTGAGGCGCTGGATGTGCTCACTGACGTCAGCATGCGTGGCGACGGCGATGATGCTCTCGGCCATCGCCGCGGGCGTCGGCGCGCGACGCGGGGGCTCGGGTGGGGCGCCGATGGCCGTGGGGGGCATCACGAGCGTCGACTCCCAGGGTTCCTGGAGGAACATGGACTGGGAGAGCGAGGCGAACGGCGGACGGACGCCGCCGCCCCGGGGCGAGACCATCGCCGTCGTCGGCAGGAGCACGTACGACTCGCCGAGGTTCGGCGCTGCATTCGCAAAGGCCGATGTAGCGAATCTCAGCGGCTGCCGCCCACACGCCCACCCATCCACATGCACACAGAGATACACACACGCACCTGCGGCCATCGTGGGCTCGGGGGTCGGGCGCAGCGGGCGTTGGCACTGCCGACACTGCCGCGCGCGCGGTGGAGTCGCCGCGAATGCCCCGGCCATCATCTCGTCGTTGGTGTCGTGGTTGTCGTCGTTGCCCTGCTCGAAAGTGTTCTTCGAGGTTTTGGACGGTTGAAGAAGTTTTTATCACGACAAAGGTGGTTTGTAACGTCTACTGCAACTTGTCCAAGGCACCTTGTTGCGGTGCGGCGCGTCGTGATGCCGCTGATGAAGATGAAGACGATGAAGCCGCCAACGTCGTCGTCGTCGACGAAGATGAAGAGGAAGCGGCCCGCGTGGCTGCCGAGCAAAACGCCCGTTCGTGCTCGGCCCGCTCCCGCTCGCGGAGCTCGACGCCGCAGCCCCGGGCGCACGCGACGATGCGCATCTCGCACTCGCGCTCGTGCCGCCGGCGGCCGTGGGCCACGAGCACCCGCCCGCAACCGAGGGGGCAGTAGATCGAGCGGAACGCGCACTCGTGCTGCTCGTGCTGCGGGAGCGCGTGGGCCACGAGCCCCCGGGTCATGCACCCGGGGAAGCGGCAGCTCACGGGTCGCATGCGGCAGCTCTCGAGCCGATGGGCGCCGAGGTCCGCGTGGCGAATCCCCGTTTGCCCGCAGAGCCCGCAGGTTCCCAGCCGTGCGGGGCACCCACTGGTCTCGTGGCCCGGGAGCTCGAGCTCCGGGAGGCTCGTGGCGCAGCCCCCGCAGGTGACGAGCCGCCGGCGGCAGTCGCGTTCGTGATGCTGCCGGAGCGTGTGCAGCGGGACCTTGCACCCGCAGCCGAGATCGCAGAGCACGAGCCGCCGTGGGCAGTCATCGGTCGCATGCGCGTGGCTCTCGGCCGCGAGGACCGTCGCCCCGCAGCGATTGGGGCAGGGCACCGGCCGCCGCGGGCACTCGTCGCTCTCGTGGGCCCCGAGGGTGTGCGCTAGGATCACGTCTCCGCAGCCAAAGGCGCAGGGCACGCGGCGGAGCGGGCAGCGGGTGGTCTCGTGGCCCTCGCGGTCCTTGAGGAGCAGGTCACTGGCCGTGCAGCCGTTGCGGCAGCGCACGCGGCGGTGGGGGCAGTCCCCGCGCTCGTGGTCCTTGAGATCGCACGCCCGGAGCATCCGCACGGCCCGTGACGTGGTCCCGTCCGGGCCATCGTCGTTGGCTGTCGTTGATGAAGACGTTGGGGACGCGGGCGGGCACTGCAAGGGGCACGGGACCAGGCGCAACGGGCATTGGTTCTCCGCATGGAGGACGTGGCGCTGGTGGGTCATGCTCTCCCCGCATGGGCAGTGGACGGTCCGGAACTCGCACTCGTCGGCGGCGTGCATGCGGAGGCGCTGGAAGACGACCCGCGCCTCGCACTTGGGCTGCGGGCACGCAACCTCCCGCAGTGGGCACTCGTCCGCGAGGTGCCGACCGAGGGCCTCGGCCCAAAGCGTCGGGACCCCGCAGTCCAGCGGGCAGGGGACGATACGCTTGGGGCACGCGTCGGCCTCGTGAACGGCCAGCGGGGCCACGTCCCGGAGCACCGCCGCGTCCCGGACAACGTGGTCCCGGAGGCGGGTCATGAAGCCACAGCCCCACTTGCAAACCCCGAAGGTCGCGCTCTCGATGCTGAAGACCCGCCCGCGGTTCCCGCCCATCGCGGCCCCGAGCACGTGCCGAAGATCCTGGAAGCCCCCGCGAGTGGCGTGGTCAAAGGCCGTTTGGCCGTCGGCGTCCTGGATGAACACGTCTGTCCGCGGATCGCGGAGCAGATACTCGACAAATTCCAGTTGTCCGTTCCCCGCAGCGACGTGGAGCGCGGTCTCGCCTCGAGCTCGCGTGCGCTGGTTGAGATCGGCCCCGCGTTCGAGCAGCACCGCCGCCGCGAGCGTGGACCCATGGAAGGCCGCGATCGTCAGTGCTGTGTGGCCCTTGCTGCTTTCGAAATTCGCATACGGATGGTTCAGTTGGCGATCGAGGAGGTACTGCACGGCCAAGACGTCCTGCCCATCGTCATTGCGAACGTAGCGCTCTTCGATGCACGCCGCCATCAGCGCCGTGAAGCCGTCGTGGCTGGTCTCGTAGTCTGCAAACGCGCCACCGTCAAGAAGTGCGGAGACCTGCTGGAAGTCCCGGGCGACGATGGCGTTGTCGAGGACCTTGTGGAGCTCCTGAAGCGCCTGGGTCTTCTTGGCCACATTCTTCCTGGCGAGGATCTCTTGCCGTTGCTGGGCTTGTACGGCCTGGAGTTTGTCAAGCCGGGCATTGACCAATGTGCATGTCTCGCTGTAACGCGTGTGATCGTGCTTCCAGCCGCCGCTATCTCGAAGGAAGGTCTTGCAGTCCTGGCGCCAGAGCGCATGACTCAGTGTCTCTTGCACGGACATCGGCTCTAGCCTCTGTTCCAATTGCGCGGCATCAATCAGTCGTTGGGATAGGGCCTCGTCAGCTTGTCGTGTGCCATCAAGTGGGTCCGTTGGCTCGTTACTCCCTTTCTGAGACAGTGGCAGCAGCATCCAACCACCTCGTCGGCGCAGTGCGACTGCTTCCTGGTGCGACTCGTGGCTCGCAGTCATTGGTGCGCCAGGTAACACACGCATTGGGAAGACAAACGTTCGTTGCCGCAAGGTTGCATCATGGGACAAGAGAATCTCGACAATTTGCGGCTGGCCATTGTAGATGGCTTCATGAATTGCCACACGGTGAGTCTGGAGGAAGAAACGGCGCTTGCGCTGGTAATGGCCCAAGAGAAATGTGTGCGCGACGTTCCGAACGAGGGCATCGATGGCTTCGTCCGATCGACTTCGATCGAGCGCTGCCAAACGACGTTGCTTCGCGCGATAAAGAAAATCACGGAAGATCAACTGGATCAGGCTCGCGCAGGTTTCTCGCTCCTCGGGTGCGTACCCAGCATTGGCCCCATGGGTGAGCATCATGTGAACCATGGCTTCGTTCCCAACCGCTGCAGCGAATGTCAATGGGGTGTGCCCATTGAGTGACGCGTACTGGAGGAGGTTGTACGCCCGAAGGCGTTGGGTAGCCGCCTGGAGCTCTTTCTCCGCTGCCTCGAGCCGAGATCGAGCCTCGTCAACTTCTTCTTGTCGAGCGGGGAGGGACCGAGCAGCAACATGCATATCAAAGACTGCTTGTTCGAGACCGTCTTCAGTTGACGCAAGTGACACGGCTAGCCGACGCTTTTTGTCCGTGAGTGTCTGTCGTTCGGACTTGGCCTTGTATTCGATCTCCACTCCTTTGACCCATGTAGCGAGGATCCCAACAATATCTCCTCGAAGGGCATCACGACGAGGCAATTGACTTCTCCGTCTGGTTGCGCCTGGCTCTGGGGCCGATTCGGGTGAACTAGCGACGCTATCGGCAGTTTTCGCAGTGTGAGACGTGGCGAGATCCTGAAGCCGCTTTTGCAAGCGACATTGTTCCTCTTGCTCGCGCTGTTGTTTTTCTGCCTCAATGGAACGAAATGCAGTCGTTGATGCAGCAAATGCAGGTGTTCGAAGACATTCACGCCGAACTTTGGCCATCACATCTGGAGTCACAGTCTGATTTCTGTAATTGCGAAGTTTTTGCAGAAGCCCACGATCCATCAACAGTGCTTGGGCAGTCTTCCACCACTCGACTTCTGTGTACTCGCTGGCGTTTCGACGACCCCGCGGCATTACTCCACAGAACATACAGATAGACTTCATCACCACGAGATAGTTTGCTGGCGGTGTATGCGCGTTGAGGAGCTTCGCAATGTCCAGCGCCGTGATTTCCCGAATGTGGTCAAGCATGTCCACTTCAAGGGCATTTGACTCGGCAACGGATTCGTCATGAACGCTATCGATGCGGGCGATCTGGCTTTTACAGTCGTCTACGCGCTCGCGGAGTCTCGTCGCAGCAGTCGTTTTGGTCTCCGTGTCGGCAACGCCCTCGTGCAGTTGGTGCAATGCATCATCAAGCTCCTGTTGCATTTGGCGACACACTTCCTCCTTTCGCTTCTTCTCGGCTTCCATTTTGATCCGCACAGCGTGACAGGGCACCGACGTCGACTTACTGACTTCATTCGAATACTTCAGCAAGTTGGCGATGTAATCGTAGTCACTGGTGGCTATCGCGACGAATAAGTCTCGCTGGTCCCTTTCGATAGCCTCCTGGGTTTTGAGAAGCTCCAACACGCGTTTCGACTTCTCCAGGTCGCTCTTTGTTGCTGGGGACTCGGGCGATGCTTCTGCGGCGGAAGTGGCCGCGACGACCAATGACTCGGAAAGCGCTATGACACTCTGGTGATGGCGATTGACATGGCTGACGCTCGCGCGGTTTGCAATCAGCAACTCGACCATCTCGGGATCTCGGGCCATACAAGCTTCTCGTAATGGGGTGCGTCCTCGGGAAGTTTCTTGATTCACGTCACCGCCAACGCGAAGAAGCAGCCGAACAAGTTCGATGTTTCCAAGCGACGAGGCCAGTGTCAATGGGGCGAATCCATTGGTGAACTCCGTGTGCACCTCCTCACTGTCGATGCTTTGAAGGAAATACGTCACGAGCTCCTCGTCCTGCGTCTTGAGGGCCCAGAGCAATCCCGTCTCATTATGTGCTGCGCAACGCACAAGGCGCCTCTTGTTGAACCAGAGTCGGATGGGCCTGCCGCAGGGCTTCGCCCCGGCCCCGCAGACAAGCAGCCGCTGTCGGCAGCGCTTCCAGTGCGTCTCAAACTGGTAGGCGAACAGGCGATCACCACAATCATTGGGACAATTCATCACACGCATCGTGCACTGCAGGGACGTGTGCTCGTGGACTTGATCGCATCGGAACTCGAGGCCACAGCGGTTGGGACATGCCACCACTCGACGCGTGCAATCCTCAGCTTCATGGCGTTCGGTGTCGATGTCCCGGAGGAGCTGGCCGCACCCTCGTCGGCAGTAGACCTCGCGTTCCGGGCAGAGGAGGCGCCGATGCGTCTCGAGCTCCCGCCACGGCATTGCGTGATTGCACTGCCGGCAGTGGATCGTGCGCATCGCACAGTCGTACAGCAAATGGTGCGCGCGGTCGTGAAAGCGCAGGACCTGACCACATTCGTTGTCGCAAGGCCCATACACGCGGAGCGGACACTCGTCCCGGTCATGCGAAGCCAACTCGCAATACCACACGCGCTTTTCGCACTTGGGGCACGGCACCATCCGCTTGGGGCAGGCTTCAGCCTCGTGCTGCTCGAATTCCGCGCGGGGGAGCTCGAGGCCGCATCCATATCGGCACCGTCGCGGAACCTGCTCGCAGTGCTTCTGGACGTGCACGACGAGCCCCCGATGGGGCATCGCGGCATGGCAGTGGCCGCAGAAGACTTGCCGGAGCTCGCACTCGCCGTCCTCGTGTTGATTGAGCCCGATGAACGGGAGCACGCGGCCGCAGCCCAGGCGACATCGCTCCTGACGGAGATTGCAGCGCTTGGCGAGGTGGTGGCCCATGGACTGCGCCGTCAGCCGCTGCCCGCAGGCCAGGGGACAGGGGATCAGTCGCAGCGCGCAAGCCTCTCGTTCGTGGGCATCGCGATTCTCGGCCTCGTGAAAACCACACTGGAAGTGCAAGGCCGTCGACGTCGGAGCACCAGGCCGGGACGGATCAGCGGTCATCGTGTCTTCACCCACCAGCGTCACGTCGTACTCACAGCCCTCGAGATCGAGCCACTCGGAGTGCCCATCGCCAAACTCAAGTAGGTGCTTCTGGGTCTCTGGTGAGAAGCTCAGCACGCGAAGTCGAACGGCCCCCGCGTCCCGAGTCGCACGAAGCTCGACGAGGTCCCGTTCGAGCCCAGACTGCAGCTCCGCGAGCCAGGTTTCGAGGTATCGGCGCGTGGCCTCGACCTGAAGCGGCGGTGTCGCTGTCCCAGTCGTGGCTGATGTCGACTCGAAGGTACTCGCTGCGGTGGCCTCGCGGCGTTCTTGAGCTGCGTGGAGCTCCCACGTCTCCAGTTGCTTGATGAACTCGCGGTAACGACGTAGGCGCTGTTCGAGTGCCCGCACGGACACTCTCGCCCGGGAACTCACGGCCAGGACTGGATCATTCGAGATTGCCCGACCGGAACCGGGAACTCGAGGCTCGCGGGCATAGTCGAGATCGAAGAGTCGGAGGTGCTTGCCGCAAAGATCCAGGCGGCAGTGAGTGCGTCTCCGTGTGCAGTCCCCGGCATCCGAGAGCACGTGGCCATCGAGCAAGTGCGCCGCCAGCGTCGTCTTCGTCGTCGTCGTCGCGGTTGCTGAGACACCATCACCGCTGGCATCCTCGACGCGATCGTCGTTGTCTCCGTCTACTGCATCGGGTCTCGGTGAACCGCAGCGATTGGGACAAGGCTTGGGCTCGAGGGGGCACTGCCAGGCGTAGTGCTCGGCCTCAAAGCACTGGGGGAAGGCCTCGGAGAGCGCGCAGCCCGCGTGCCGGCAGGGGACGAGCCGGAACGGGCAGGCCATGTGCTCGTGGTGCCGCCGGCTCTCGGGGGCCCCACCGAGGGCCTCTGGACAGCCATAGGCCGCCCACTTGCACGGGAGGCGACGGCGCTCGCAGAGCGTGCTCAGGTGGAACTCGAGGTCCTCGGCGGGGACGTCGAGCCCGCAGCCGCCTGTGCGGGAGCTTCCCCCGGTGCAGGGAACAAGGCGCTTGGGGCACTCGTGGCGGCGGTGCTGGGCGCTGCGGTTGGCCGGGAATGGGCTCACCCCGCAGCCCGCGGGGCACTCGACGAGTCGGAAGACGCACTGCAAGCGTTCGTGGGGCTCGAGCTCGTCAAAGGGCATGACCTTGTCACACCCGAGGCGGCATGCGACCGGCCGACGGCGGCAGTGATCGCGTTCGTGTCCCTCGCGCTCCCGGGCGAGGACGATGGCGTGGCAGCCGTGCTGACGGTGCACGCATGGGACTGTCCGCTCGGCGCACTGCGTGTCCTCGTGTCGCGTGCGGTCCTCAAAAACAATCATTGCCTGGCAGCGCTCGCACGGGACCCGGCGCTTGGGGCACGCGTGGAGCTCGTGCATCGGGAGGAGGTCCTTGGGGGCCTCAAAGGCGCAGCCCTCGTGGCGACACGGGGTCATCTCCGTGCGGGCCTGATGCGTGGCCACGTAGCGTTGGTGCTCGTGGGCGTGCTCAATGGCCTCGTGCAGCATCCGCCGGATCGCGACGGCGGCCCGAGGTGTCGAGTTGGATGGGCCGTCGCCCGTGTCGTCGTCTTCGGGGCCGGCGGGAGTCACGACGACGTCCGCGTCTGCGCCTGTGACTTCATCGGCTTCTTGGGCTTCGTCGAGGACCCGCTGCTCGGCGTACGCCAGCGCATCGCGGCCATTGGCATCGCGGACCCCGAGGTGCGCGAGGAAGAGCTCGGGCCACTCCTCGGTCCCGGGCTTGCGGCGCCCGGTGCTCCCGCGGCCGACGGTGCCCCAGGCCCGCGGGGTCCGTTGGGCCTCGAGGCGCGCGGCCTCGTTCGGGTGGAAGGCCTCTTTCCCCGCCGTCGTCCGGACGCTCTGCTCGCGAAGGGCCCCGAGGAGGTGCCGAACAATGCGCGCCTGGCCATTGGCCACCGCGTGCATGAGCGCCGTCCGGCCCTCGCGGGTCGTCTGCCCGAGGTCGACGCCCTCCCGGAGGAGGTAGAGCACGAGGGGCTCGTGGCCGCAGTAGCTGGCCCACGTGAGGGCCGTGTGCCGATGCCGCGTGCTTTCCTGCGTGAGGTCCGCGCCGAGGGTCACGAGCAGGCGCATGGCCTCGACAAAGCCCCCGGCGCCGGCCTTGGTCACGGGCGTCCAGCCCTCGCGGGTCTCGCGGTTGATGAAGAACGTGTCGACGTACGTCGTCGTCGTCGTGAGCCCCAGGAGCCTGGTGATGGCCCGGTAATCGTCCCGGGCGAGCGTGAAGGTCATGAGCGTCACGTCCGCGGGGGTCTGGCCAAGGACCCGGAGCATCTCGCCTTCCTGGAGTAGCGGGAGCCGCAGGAGCGCCTCCATCTCCAGCGCGAGCTCGTCGTGGCGCCGTAAGAGGGCCTCGCACTCGGCCAGTCGCGCGAGGCGCTGCGTCGCGTCCTCGTGGGTCGACACCTGCCGCGCGTGGTGCGCGTGGATCAACGCGATGGCCCCCGAGTTGCCCGTGCGCCGGGCCCAGTCCGTCGCCGTCAGCCCCGCGTGATCCCGGAGCCCGAGGTCCGGGTGGCACGCGAGGACCGTCCGGACCATGCGATTGTCAAAGACGCCGTCGTCGATATCGTCAGCGTCGTCGTGGGCGTCGTCGTGGGGGTCGTCGTCGTGGGCAGCGACGTGATGCGGGGGCTTGGGCCCAGTCCCGTGGTGGTGGCGGCCTTGGGGCTTGTTTGCATTGCCAAGTGGATCGCCACCGTGAGCTGCTGCCGCCTCAGCAAAAGGCGCGGCCGCGGCCACGGCCTTCATCAATGGCGTGTAGCCAAATCGGTTGCTCGCGTTGATCGACACGCCCCTGCGCGACAAGCGATGAGAAGACGCGACCACAGAGACAGACAGTCCACCACCGCCAGTGAGCACCGGCAGCAGCAGCAGCAGCAGCGCACACGTACGTTTGCTGTCGGAGGAGCGCAAAGGCCCTTGTGTCCTTGGCCGTGACGGCCGCGAGCAGCGCCGTCTCGCCACTGGGGCTCTCGTGGTCGACGGGGACCTCGGCGTTGGCGAGCAGCCAGAGCACGCGGGCAAAGTCCCGGCGCTGTAGGGCCCCCTCGTACGCCCGGCGGGTCCCCGGGGTCAGGGGCCGCGGGGCCTCCGGGGCCCGTGCCCGAGCCCGGGCGCGGCGCTTGCGAGGCAACATCGTCGGTGTCGTTGTCGCTGTGGCGTGGCCGTCGCTGCCTTTGTCAAGACACGGGCTCGCGCGAATGCCGTTGGAGGTGGCCGAAGCCTCATCATCTTCATCGTCGGAGGCCCCATTGCCGAGGGGCTGAGACGACTCGACCCGGGGCCGCCGCCGCCCAAGTCGCCTGCGCCGTTGGGGCTCTTGTCGTTCGGGCCGCTTGTCGTGTCGCCCTCGCTGGGCAACGACCATCGCCTGCGCCAGGGGCGACAGCGCCAGACGCCGCCGCTGGGCGTCCATCGCCCCCGCAAGCGACCAAGTCGTCAAACGCCCAGCGCGCAACGCAGCGCTGGGGCTCACACGCTGCGATCACCGCAGCCGCCGCATCCGTCGTCGGATCCCAACGGAACGGACGGCATCGCGACACTGAGTCACTGGTCGCCCTGCTCGCCCTATTTATACGGGACCAAGGGCGACACGAATAAATGCTCGGGGCGCCCGCGGATGCCATCACAGCCGCGCGCGCTCTCACGCTCCATGGGCGCGGGGCTTTTGCGTGAGACGCCTCGCCCCTCCAGCCACGCGCGCGCGTTCGTCTCTCGGTCACACGCCCGATGCGGCGCCGGCACGCGCCGTCGCCCACCCAGGCGGCGGGAGCCCCCGTCGAGGTCTGGGCCCCGCGCTTCTTCTTCCTCGCCCTCCGCTCGACCCCGCGCTGCGGCGAGGCCTCGAGAGCGGCGGCGGCGTCGGGCGTCACGCGCCCACTGACGTTCCCGACGGTCCCCGGGGTCCAGTTCCTCGCCCTCGATGGGCTCTTGAGCAGTCCGGAGGAAGAAATTGCCACCACTGATGGCGGCGACCGCGCCCTCGACGCCCGCCAC
This sequence comes from Lagenidium sp. CBS 127285, assembly GCA_023338185.1. NCBI lineage: Eukaryota > Oomycota > Peronosporomycetes > Pythiales > Pythiaceae > Lagenidium > Lagenidium sp. CBS 127285. The sequence goes on from JAADYI010000113.1 coordinate 17,703, forward strand.
ACGATCCGCGCCTGCCGGGTCCTCAACGCCCTCCGCCGGCGCCACGGGGTCGGGTCACCCGTGACCCGCGTGCATTTTTACCTCGCGACCCCCGCGAGCCAGCGCCGGGAGCCCGAGCTCGTGCAGCTCCTCGTCCGCTGGCGGCTCCTCTGCGTGGGGCTCCCGCCGCCCGTGGCTGTTGGGCCATTCGCCCACCTCCCGGGGCTCCTCGACGTCGGGCCCTGGCCGACCCTCGGGGCCCTGTGCGAGGGGCTCTCGGGGCTCGCCAAGGGCCTCGCCAGCGAGCTCCTCGTCACTGCCAACGAGCTCGAGCCGGACGAGGCCGACGTGGGCCGCGCGATCGGGCCAGTCCCGCTCCAGCGGCAGTGCCAGCGACAGCAGCAGCACGAGGAGACGATGGTGGACGAGGTCGACGGCGATCGACGGCGACGGCGGCCGCCCCCGCCGGTGACCCGCATCACCCGGCGCTTCCTGGTCTTTGCGAGCCCCGTGGACCCCCCGCCGCCCCCGTCATCGCCGCTACCGTCGTCGGAGCCGTTGACGAAGCGCGAGACGGCCGAGGCCGTGACGCAGGAGGCGACCTCGGATGGCGGCGATCGCCTCGCAACGAGTGCGACTGCGGGTGCGACCGCGGACGGGCCCACGGGGGGTGAGGCGTCCGAGCTCGAGCCCGAGGCTCAACCACCACAGCACCAGCAGCCAGAGATGGAGGAGTCGCCATCGTCATCACCACCGTCGACGCCCGCCTGCGATGTCGAGTCCGAGTCGTCTCCCTCGTCGTCCGCCCTCGCCACGCGTCGGTCGCTTGACATCGCGGGCCCCCGGCGCCGGCGGCTTGGCGTCGCTGAGCTCGTGCCGATCCTCCGGGGCCTCGGAGTTGCCGTGGTCGTCCGCCTCAGCGCCGCGCCGGCCTACGATGACCAGTTGCTCATCCGCAATGGCATCGAGCACCTCGACCTCGCACTGGCCCCGGCGATGTCTTCGTGGCCCGAGCCCGCGGTCATCAGCCGCTTCCTCGAGTGCTGCGAGAACGCGCCGGGGATCGTCGCCGTCCACGGGAGCTCGGACGCCGGGCGGGCGGCGTTTTGCATTGGGTGCTTCCTCATCAAGCACCTGGGCTTCACGGCCCACGAGGCCCTCGGCTGGCTCCGGTTCTGCCGCCCCGGGGCCCTCACCGGGCGCCACGAGCAGACCGCGCTCGTGGGGCTCCAGGCGCAGCTCTGGCGCGATGGCGACGAGTACCGACGCCGAGAACAGCGTCAGGAACTCGCCCGGAGTCCATCGAGCGGCGGCGGCGGCGGCGGCCGTAGCAGCAGCAGCAGCGTTGTCGGAGGGGTCGACGATATCGGAAGTGGTGGCGGTGCAGGGAGCCCGTCGTCGTCGCACATAAGCATCGGCAAGATCACGCTCGGGCGAGACTCGCTCCTGGGGACGGCCTCGGCCTCGGCCAAGCGCCTGGCGTCGGCGTCGATCGCGCCCATGCCCAAGGGCGGCAGCACGACCACAACCAGCAGCAGCGGCAATAGCCGGATGCCCCCGCGGGGGCCCGGGAGCCTGTCGGACGTGGCGGCGTGGACGCAGCAGCTCGTGGCGACGGACCCGGGGCCGGCGGTGACGCGGCGGCGGCCCATGACCCAGGGGGCGATCGTTGGTCGGCGGGGCCGCGATCACCATGGGAGCAGCAGCGGCGGCACCAGTGGTGGTGGCGGCAGTAGCAGCGGCAGTGGGGGCGTCGACAGCAGTGGCAGTCTCCGGGCGGACTTTGCGGCCATGCACAAGTTTCTCCACAGCCACGGGACGAGCGGTGGTGGAAGCAGCAGCAGCAGCGTGACGCCCCAGCGCCCGGCATCGACAGCCCCAAGCAGCGGTAGCGGCAGCGGCAGCAGTAGTGGGCGGGCAGCGACGACGACGACGACCATGCGGATGATGATGACGAGGGTGGCAACGCCCGACAATACATTATGAACGGCGCCTGCTCGTCCTCGCGCTCGCGCGTTTGTGTCCGTGGGGGGCAGCTGCCTCATTCCATTTCAAAAGCGGCCGATCGGGGCCTCGGCGCTCGAGGCGATGCACGTCTCGGCGATCGCGAGGACCCGCTCGTGGATGGCCTCGATCGACTCACTGGCGTCGAGCACGTGCCACGGGGGCGAGGCCCCGTCGCGGAGCGTGGCAAAGTTGGCCCGGACGCGTTCCTGGAAGGCCGTGGTCTCGTAGCGCTCCTGGCCAAAGTCGGCGCGCGACGCGGCCGTCGCCACGGGGAGGTCGAGGTAGATGACGGCATCGGGCTTGGGGAGCCCGAGCTCGGGCTGCCAGCACCAGTCCATCGAGAGCCCGGGCTTGGCCGCCGAGAACGCGACGCCGCTGTAGGAATAGCGGTCCATGATCACGTGCGTGCCCCCCTGGAGGAGGGCCTCGAGGCCCGCGGCGGCCTCCCAGCGGTTGGCCGCGAAGAGCAGGTGGATCGCCCGGTCGTCCATGGTCGCATCCGGGGCCGTGAGGTAGTTGTTGATGGCCCGGCCGATGGCCGTCGTGCGATTCGGGAAGTGCAGGAGCGCGGCCGCGCGGCCCGACGCCTGGAGGCGCTCGTGGAGGAGCCGCGTCTGGGTGGTCTTCCCGCAGCGATCGACGCCCTCGAAGAGCACAAAGGCCCCGCGGCGGCGGAGGGGCGACGACGTGGCAGCAGCGGCGGCGGCGGCGGCCATCTCGGTTGGCGTCGTCGGGGTGTCGGTCATCTTCGGCAAGATAACACGCTTACTTGTGGTGAGCGATGATATAATAGCGTGGACCACATCGATTCTGGGATTGGTGTGGGTTACAATATAACTTGAAGGTTGTGTTAATATAGTATACTGACGCCTAAAGCGATGATCATTTCCAGCATCATGCAGTGTCGGATGGCTCCGTTGGAGGATCATCGCTGGTCGATGCCGGTGAGGGCGATGCCATGGGTCGACGGCGGTAGAACGCGCGGTCCTCATCTGTAGAGCTCCGCAGAGCCCCCAGCTCCCGAAACTGCCGCTGGAGGAGTGTCATCGAGTGCGCGCACTCCTAGCGAGAGCAAACGCCATCGACTCGTGTTGACCGCAAGCAACAGGAGAGAAGAAGGCGCCCCACGGACCTGGATGTTCTCGATCGTGAATGCCAGGGACTCGTTGATGAGGTCTATCTTGTAGATGGCCCCATCGAGGGTCTCGGGTGGATGGTCACTCGCGCACTTGCGGAGGGCCGCATTGGCCCCGGCTGCAAGCAAATAAGAACGTGGGCGGGTCCGTGAGCATGTTCCACCATGGGCGAAACCAATCGGCACAGATCAACGCAAGCGACATGACTTCTTCTCGGATCGTTGGAAAATGGCAACATGGCACGCACCGAGCATCGTAAGCTTCTTGTCCAGCGGCAACTCGGCCGCGGGGGTGTCCCCCCGGGCATTGGTCGCTGTTGCCTTGGAGCGGAAGACAAAGCCCGCGCCGGTGGCCGTCACAGGGACGCCGCTGGTCAGTGACGCGGCCGTCGCGGCCGTCACGTTCGCGAGCGTCGCGCCCTTTTCCCGGGCCTCCTGGAGCTTCTTGAGGGCAAAGTCCCGGAACGCCGAGGTCATCTCGGAGGCCATGATGAATCGTTTGATCAATTCATTCTGTTGTCAACGACAAGCTCATTTCAAATACGACCATGGATTGGTAGAAATATCTTCCCAAACGGACTGTGATTGGACGATAAGACGCATCGAGGTCATCCCGCATCAACCACATCAACCAATTGCCCAACGTAGCAAGGCAGCAAGCAGGTTCCCGACGAACGACGATCGACGAACGAACGAAAGACGATGCGCACGCGGATCTGGGAGGACGCGGCGGCGATGGACATCGTGAGCGTGCTGGGCTTTCTGCTCAATGACGACGGCGAGGTCGTCGGGCCCGAGCGCACGCAGGTGCTCTGCAAGCTCATGCCCTCGATCCACACGCTCACGCACCGCGCGATCCTCGCGATGCTCATCGCGGGCCTCAACACGGCCGATGTCCAGACGTGCGTCGCGCGCTTGCTTGTCGTTGTATCGCCGCAGCATGAGCGTCGTCGGTGGTCTGACGGATCCACCCAATCCGCGTAGGTTTTACGCCGAGAATGGGCTCCAGGTGCTCAACGCGTGGCTCCTCCAGGGGATCCGCAAGCCCCCGGCGAATGTCTCGCGGGAGAAGCTCCGCATTGAGATGTACTCGCAGGTCCGCGCGCTGCTCCATGTCCTGGATGCGAATGTCCAGACCGATGCCGCCCGGAAGCAGAATACGTTCCTCGCCGAGACACTGGTCAAGCTCGTGGCGTTTCTCGAGAATGCACCCGGTGCGTTTGCTGTGCGTCGTTGCGTGCTGCTAGTCGTTCGTGAATGGCACTGACGGTCGTCCTTGATGTGGTCGACTCGGGGGTTTTGTCCGCAGACGTCGCGGCCGAGCGGAGCCGCGTGAACGTCTACCGACGGCACTTTGAGAGCTCGTGTGGGATCCCATCGACGGTCAAGGACACGAGGGCCGAGCCCAAGGCCCCGCAGTCCGGCACCACCAACGGCACACGACCGTCGTTCGAGTCCAAGGCATCATCGTCGTCCTTGGCGTCCGCGTCGACCACGGGGACGACGACGACGACGCCCACGACCACGTCGACGGCGACTGGGGCCCCGAGTTCGAAGATCCCCCCGTCGTCGCTGCTCGAGTACCAGCCCAAGTCGTTTCTCCAGCCCAAGGACCCCCAGGCCAAGGACGAGGACATGGCCGAGTTTATCGAGGACGAGGACGAGGCCATGCTGATCGACGAGGAGGTGATCACGAACGTGACGCAGCCGGCGCTCAGTGCCTCCCTGGACCACAAGATCAAGAGCTATGGCCACGAGATGCACTATAGCCAACGGAGCAACTGCCGCTTTTGCCGGCGGATGACCTCGAAGCGCTGCGAGCACTGCAACTATTGCGTCAAGTGCGCGCAAAAGGACCGGTGCAACCCCACCGAGGTGCCCCCCGGGGCCCCGCCCAAGGTCCGGCCCTCGCTCTCGGTCTCGGATCGGAACGTCCAGGTCCTCGGCAAGGCCATGGACGAGGCCGTGTACAAGGCCTTCAAGTCGGAGGACTTTTATGGGGTCTTCAGTCTCGTGCAGAATGGCATGGACGTCAATTTTCAGCGCATCGAGTCGGATGGCTCGACGGCGCTCATGGCCGCGGCCCACCACGGCCGCGAGGACGCCGCCAACAAGCTCCTCTCCCTTGGGGCCAACCCGTGTCTCGTGGATTCATCGGGCTCGATGGCCTGGGCCTTTGCCCGTCGACGGGGCCACGGGGAGCTCGCGGACAAGCTCAAGCAGGCCGCAGACGAGTGGAAGGCGTAAAATTTTTGCCGTAGGTTGCGTCGCCATCGAGGCTGACGACGGCAGGAGGGAGGGCGCGGGCACGCTGGGAGGTGATCATGTCTTCTATTTTATTGGATGGGGATAATGTGCTGGAAAACACGAATCAGAATGGGCAGTTGTGAGAATCGTGATGGTGGTGGCTCGGTCGACGCAAAGCGCCCTCAACAACAGAGAAAGAGAGGGGGATTTCAATTTAGAAACTCCAATCGGGGTCCACGTCCATGGCCCACACAAACTTTTCTCGCAGGGTCTTGGGGAACACGGTCGAGATCGGGCATTCATTCTACACAATGCAGACAAGCACAGAGTCGCCACATTAGTGCCTGTGAAGCTGGCGCCCAAATCGATCTGACAAGTAACGACGTACCCTCTTGCACCAGGCGACGGTGATCCGCGGATCCATATAATTAATCTTTGATGTGCCCAAGGCGACCGTCTTGTTTTCATTCTTGTCCTGTAGTTTGAGTTCGAGTGCCTCAATCTTCTTTACCCAATTGTCGATCTTCTTTGAGACCTGGTCCGCCGACGGAACCCGCTGGAACAGGTGTGCTTGGGCCTTCTTGGTCGCGGCATCCTCATCCTTGCCATCAGACTTCTTCAATCGAACAGAATTAGTCTTGCCCTTGGCGATCTGGGCCTTCATCTGCTTCAGTTCCTTCAGTTGATCCTTCAACTGCTCTAGTTGGGCACTCATCTTTTCCAGTACATTGTCGTATGACTTCGGCGCGGTACGCTGATGATTACACAAGATCGCCACCTTTCGGTTGGCATCGTTGTAAATGACAAGCTTCTGGCCAGAGTCCATGGCCCCACTGGGATCGATGAGTGGGGGGAGCTCCTGCTCGAGGGTGACCGATGCGTTGTACGTACGGAAGACCTTTGCCGTGAGCCCGGGCATGAGGGAGCTCAGGTGCTTGTTGAGCTCACTCGTCGAGAGCTCATTGAAGACCTCCTCGTTCTTGTCCTTCTTGTGGCAAAACTTTTTGATGTTGGCGTAGACCAGTTTGCCAATGTCCCCATACTTCTCCAGCTCGACCGTGTTGTTGTAGGGCATCGAGTCCTTACCCAAGAAGGACAGGGTAAGGGCACAGTTGGTATCATTGAATGACACGTGCTCGACGCGGAGACTGCAGCAGCCGACGGTATCGGCCTCGTCCTCGCCCTTTTCATTGCCGACACGGAGCGCGAGAATGTCAATCACCCACATCGCCGTCGAGCGCTGTCGGGTAAACATATCCGAGGCCTTGAGGCCCTTCTGGTAGTCCTTACGGATCTTGCCGATAAACTTTTTCAGTCGACGGGCCTTTTCGTATTTTTCGAGATCCGACTTGCCCTTGAAGCTCGAGCTCGCGGCGAGCCAGACGTACTTGATCCCGCCCATGACGTTCTCATTCCAATACGCGAGCCACGAGACCGTGTCCCGGTGGATCACCTCCTTCCACGCGTGACCGGGGACATTGCAGATCGGCACACGATCCGAGATCCCGACGTTGACCGTGACCTCACTGGGCATGACCCGCTGCTTGAGGGTCCCGGTCTTGGGGTGCTCCCCGCGGCCGCGAAAGAGCCCCGGGGGCTCGATGCGAAAGTTCCCGACTTTCTCGAGGTGCCCATCGACGATCGCAAAGCCATTCGTAAACTGCTCAAGCTCCTTGCGCTCCTTCTCCGGGCGCTTCTCTTCCTTGGTCATGGCCTTCTTCTCATCGCGGACGCGCTCGAGGTGGGCCGTGATCCGCGAAAAGTCGCACTTGTCAAAGCTCTTGACCTCATGGCCCCGCCCCAGGACGGCCTTGAAATCGGTAAAGAAGTTTTTGTTGAAGATCTTGGCGGTCTTGGCATTGCCCAATTGGGGCCCGTCCTTGGGGAACGCCGCGTAAAAGCTCGCGACCTCCTCCTGCGCGGGCGTGAGCGCCACCTCGCGGCCGTCATAGAGCAGCGGGATCCCGTGGGGCTCGTACGGCGGGGGGAACATGACGCCATTGTGCTCGAGCGTCCGCCACTGGATGCCCTCGGGGAGCTCCTCGGCCTTCCACCAGCGATAGGCCTTGATGGCCATGTCCAGGCGCTCGCCCTTGGAGTGCACTTTGAGCTTGCGGACGTTCCCTGTGGCCTTTTTGCGGGGTTTCGTCGCATTGGTCGTACCGGCCTCGCCCTTTTTGAGTTTCTTCTCGTCCTTGCCCTTGGTCGTCGTCGTGGTCTTGCGGCGCTTGTTCGCGGCGGCCGTCGACGAGCTGCTGGTCGTGGTCGTCGTCGCGGCCTTGCGCTTGGTCCCCGTGGTCTCCTTCTTGGGCGCCGTCGTCGTGGCCTTGGGCTTTGGTTGTTTTTGCTGTTTCTGCTGCTGCCGCTCGGCGGCGCGTTTCTTGAGTTGCACGAGGGGGATCGCATCGTCCGAGTCCTCGGACTCAAAGTCCATCGCGTCCGCGTCCTTTGGCTGCTGCTTCTTCGACGACGGCGGCGGCGGCGCCGGGGGCTTTTGCCGGCGCTGACGGAGCTGGGCGATCGGAATGAGGTCGTCGTCGCTGCTGCTGCTCATTGCTGATGTTGCCGGCCCCTCGGTGGTGGTTTGGCTCGCACGATAACCAGCGTGTAACCTCGCTCGTCGATGGGTGTGAGTGTGTGACCCAGGCGGGTTGGTCGGGTCGGCAACGGCTCCTCTCGTGGGTTTGGGTCCGGTGACATTATCTCACACAAAGCCAAAGCGACGTGGCCCGTGAACCCACATCCACTATTGCACCCGACCCTTCGGGTTTTGTGGGTCAGGCGGTTACACACCTTGATTTGGGGGGGCGGGGTACAGCCGCGTGAAGGGGTTTGTAACAGGACGACGTGTGATGGCTGACACGTATATCCCGTCTCCACCGAACATAACGTGGATCACACCAATTTTTATCCATTGTGTGATGTGGTCCACCCGAAGTGCATGAACAACCCTTGCTTGCTTGTGTTTGAGCAAATATCTTGTGGGGATCGCAATGTCTGGTGGGTCTTGTATCCCACTCTCAGTACTCTGCGGATCTCCTCACAAACCTCAGAATCACAACCCACCGAGGATGCCATCGGACCAGAGCAACCTCGCGACGCAGCTCGCCTTGACCGCCGCCGGGGCCGCGCTGGCCTATTGCGTCGGGAGCCGGGGCCGGGCCCAGGCCACGCGCGCGCGGACGACCCAGGAGCAGCGCCTCGCCGCGGCCCTCGCGCACCTCCCACCGGCGCCGACCGACGCCGATGCGCACAAGCGCCGCCTCACGTCCGTGGTCGTCCGCGTCCCCGCGACGACCGCCAACATGGGCCCGGGCTTTGACACGATCGGCATGGCCCTGGACATCTGGACCGAGATCGCCGTCGAGGTCGTCCAAGGGGCCACCGTTGTGCAGGGGGCCGCGGCCACGCGCATCGAGCTCACGAACGAGGGCGAGGGCGCCGCCGAGCTCCCGACGGACGAGTCGAATCTCGTCGTCGTCGGGCTCAAGGCCGCGTACCGGGCCGCCGGTGAGCCCCTGCCGGTGCACCTCAAGATCCACTGCAAGAACCGCATCCCCTTTGCCCGGGGCCTCGGCAGCAGCAGCGCGGGCATCGTCGGGGGCATCGTCGCGGGCCTCGCCCTCGCGGGTATGCGCCTCCCCGTGCGCGGACGCGAGGAGCTCTTGCAGATCGTACGTGGCCCTTCCATGGTCGTTTTGGATTGATGGAACCAAGTTACTGACCCTGGGATGCGTAGGCCTCGGAGATTGAGGGCCACCCGGACAATGTCGCCCCGGCCATCTACGGTGGGCTCCAGCTCGGGATCTTTGCCGACGACCGGTGGTACTCGTCCCGCGTGCAGATCCCCGATGGGCTCCAGTGCGTCGTCTTCATCCCCGACTCGACGGGCCCGACGAGCGTCGCCCGGGCGATCCTCCCGCCCAAGATTGACCGCAAGGACGCGGTGTTCAACATTGGTCGCGCCGCGATCCTCGTGAATGCCTTCAACTCGGGCAACCTCGACGAGCTCCGCTACGCCACGCAGGACATGCTCCACCAGCCCCAGCGCGGGGAGGCCCAGTACCCGCACCTCTTCCCGCTCATCCAGGCGGCCCTCGACGCCGGGGCCCACGGCTGCTTCCTCAGCGGCGCGGGGCCGACGGTCCTGGCCATCACCAGTGGCCGCTCGGGGGACATCTTTACGCAGAAGCTCGCCGAGCGCCAGGAGAACAAGGTCGCCGAGGCCATGCGCCGCACGGCCGCGACGATCGGTGTCACGGGCTCGCTGTTCATCACCAACCCCGAACACCGCGGCGCGTACATTGTCCGCGCGCACCCGCGCTTCTCCGACCGGAGCGTCGCCCGCTACGAGGGGGATGTCGATGACTTGTAAGACACGATCGTGAGCGCGACTATCGAAAAAAAATGAAAACGGGACATGTGAGCGTTGCGACGTTGGTGTATCTCTCATTGTTTTGAATAATGGATGGCTGGCTGGGGGGCGCGACTTGGTACTAGTACGTGCTGTAGCGCCGCAGGAGCACGGGCCGGAGGGGGTTGAGGCGGATGGCCTTCTTGCGGTTGGTGAAGAGCAGCGCCGAGATCATGGCATTGGCGTGGATGGCCTCGGTCGTGCACAGGAGGACCCCCTGCTGGCCCCCCGATATTGAGCCGAGGGTCTTGCCGTTCTTGAAGGCCCGAGCCGTGGCCCGCGCGAGCACCGATACGTCGTTATTGAGCATCGACACGTAGTTGACGCTCACATTGAGGAGGCAGCCGACGACGTTGCTCATCTCAATGACGGGGATGTTGGCCCGGAGGGCCTCCCGGAAGCCCAGGACCATGCGCTCCTCGATGCTCTCGGCACTCACCGACATCATCCGGAGCTTCTCACCCGTGCGGACCTCGCAGCCCACGACCATGGAGCCATCCGGGAGCGCGCGGGTGGGCTGGATGACCTGGAAGCGCGAGAGCTTGGCCGTACGGGTATCGTGCCGCTGCCGGCCCAGGGGGTAGTAGAGCGGGAGCTTGGTGTGGTCGACGTTGTAGCGATCCGGGTGCTGGACAAACTCATGGAGCATCCCATGGCAGCCGTCGTTGAGCGCCGGGAACGCGGGCTTGTGGTCGAGGGTCTGGATCTCCCGGCCCGTGGCCTTGGACACGACAAATGACTTGTCCTTGGCCTCGTAGCTCGTGAAGAAGGCGTGCGTGACCTCGACGCTCGGGCTGCAGATCGCAAAGCAGAGTCCATTGGCGGTGACGCAACCGCTCTCCCCGCCCTCGGAGCAGATCTGGCTGAGCCCTCGTCGTCGGCTCCGGGACGCGGCCGTCGGTGCGACGTATGAGCCCCCACCGACGATCGAGAACGAGCAGTCGATGACCTCATTGAGGGTGCGGACGACGTCCTCCTCGCACCCCGCGGCGAGGTTCATCCAGACAAAGTCGGGGCTGTCCTCGGGTTCCATGCACAGGAGCTCCATGCCCTCGAGGATGCACCGCCGGGTCGCGTCCCGCGGGGACTCGGACTCGAGGTTGGCGTTGAGCACGGCGTACGAGCCCTCGGGATCGTAAATCCCCCAGAGCCCCACACACGGCCCCTGGTCCACGGCCCCGGCCTCGCTGAAGACCCCGGCGTTGGACGTGCCCCCCATGAAGAGCGTGTCCCGGGCGATGTCGGCCAGGACCGAATAAATAATCTCCCCGCGGTGGCTGGGAGAGTAGGAAATCATCATAAAATGCGGGGCCCGCCCGCCGAGCTCCCCGAGGAGCGAGGCAAAGGCCATGCGCGTGGCCTTGTCCGTGTCTTTCTCCGAGGCCACGACGCTCCCGACGATCACGTCGCTGTGGAAGACATCGTGGGCGTGGGTCGCTGCCGCGGTTGCGGCACCATGGGGCATCCGCACCGTCGACCGGAAGCTCGGCCCCGCCGAGTCCATGGGCCGGAAGCCCTGGTCCGAGGCCGGGGCCATCGGCACCTGCGCTGTCGTCGGCGGGGCCCGTATCTGCGACGAACTGAAGAGCCGCCGTGGGGAGGCGGCCTCGGGCCGCAAAAAGCTCCGGGCCTGAAGCGAGCACGACGTGCAGAGCCGCGTCTGGAGGTCCTTTTGCATGCCCGGCTGGACGACCCACTTGCGGCTGCATTGCCCGCACACGGGCTCCCCGCAGGACCGGCAGTGGTGGCGGGGCTTGACGATCGAAAACTGCGCCCGGCAGAGCGTGCAGTGCGTCGCCCGCGAGTCCTTCCACGTGGTCTTGGACAGGAGGTTGACGGGTTGGAAGAGCGTCTTGTACAGCAGCTCCCGGATCCCCATGAGCCGGGATGTAAAGTTGTTGACGATCCGCTGCCCGACGTTGCTGCTAAACTGCTCCTGGAAGTCGATGACCATCATGAGCGTGACCTCGTACGAGCCCGCGGCGCCGCTGTGGTGGGCCACGGGCGTGACCGTGAAGATGCCCTTGTTGATCACCGCCCGCTTGCACTTGGAGACGCTCGGGGGGATCACGACCTTTTCGCTGTTGAGCCGCGTCGCGAGCTCGTCGCCCTTGAACGACTCGACCGAGCGGACGTAGCCGTAGCCCCGCTGCCGGCCGTCGGGGAGGGTGTCGATGTTGCTATACTCGACAAAGAAAAAATCGACGGGCTTGACAAAGCGCCCTGCAAAGCGGCTCGCGTGCCACTTGACCTGCAGATGGGGAAACTCGCGCGTGGGGGGGGACTGTGGGGTCGTCGTCGGCGATGGGTCCTGCGTCGACTGCGGGGAGCTGTTTTCTTTGTTCTCCCGGGCCTCGGACCGGGCCTCATCCCCCGTCATGGCCTCCCGCCGTGTCGGAATGTCCATCTTCTTGATCACCGACGCGTGTAAGAGCCCCGGGAAGACCTGGGCCTCAATGTCAAAGTAGTGCTTGCTCTCGCGAGGTGAGAGGTACTCCATGACCGTCGTCAGATTGGCCTTGACCTCGCACGAGACCCGGAAGATGACCTTGCCGGCGTCCTCCTCGCTCACCTTGGCCGGCCGATAAATGTGCACGTCCTGCATGCGCTTGACCCGCTTCCAGCCCATCTTGCTCAGGAGGTTGGTCATCTGGATGGTCTCCTGGGCCTTCTCCTCGAGGCGCTCGGCGATCGACGCCACGTTCCGTCGGCTCGTGGTCTTGACCTTGACGGTCCCGCGCTCGCCGCCGCCGCCAGCGCCGAGGACCGCGGCATCGAGTTGCGCGGCGAGCGCCGAGATCTCGGAGCGCTCGTCGGCGTCGAGTCGCCCCTGGTCATGGAGCAGGCCCCTGCGAGCCCCGCGACCACCGCCGCCGCCTGCGCATCGTCCGAGGTTCGTCGTCGATCGGAACTGACATTTCTCCTCGGCATCGTCGTTGTGGTCACCGAAATGGCGCGAGGCCGTCGTCGTGGTGTGCCGGAAGCGCGCGTCGTCGTCGTGGGCGTCGTCATCGTGGGCGTCGTCAAAGAGCGAGCGGCGGAGGCCCGGGTAGCCCCCGTCGCCGCCGCTGGCGCTGAGCGTGAAGCTCATGTCGAAAGAGCTCGGGCGCATGGGCTCGACGGCATCGTACTCGTCCTCGACGTCGTCAATGTGGAAACGATCCATAATGGGGGCGTTGGGATCGTTGTCGTCGTCGTCGTCGTTGCGGTGTTGCTGTTGTTGTTGTTTTCCCCGATGGATGTGCGGTTGCGGCGGTGGGTGCTTGCGCAACGGGAGACAATCGCACACACCCGCGAGGTCACCACCCGCGCGAGTTGCTGCTGTGGCTGCTTGTGAGGCGACTCACGGGCGGCGGATCGGAGCGATGCGGCCGTGAGACGATGAGACGGCGGGGGTCTGGGGGTCCGGTCCCACCGCTGTCACCACCAAGCACTCGAAGTGATGGAAGTCGCGAGTAAAACGCGGGCGATTCGAAGTCGCTTGGTGGGGGGGGG
>JAADYI010000114.1:0-30833 GCA_023338185.1 Lagenidium sp. CBS 127285
CTGTGTGGGTGTGGTCCCTCATCGCTCGCTCATGCAGACGTCCAGGACCTCGCGTGGTCGCCCGACGACCGCCTGCTTGCGACCTGCAGCATCGACAACACGGTCTGCGTCTGGGACATCGACGCCGCGCTGCCTACGTCGTCGGCCGCTTCGGCGGTTGTCCTTAGCCAGCCCCTACAGATCCTCAGCGGGCACAATGGCTGGGTCAAGGGCGTCGCATGGGATCCCGTCGGCAAGGTATGCAAGCGAGGCGCGGCGTGGCGCCGGTGCAATTGCCCCCTTCCTTCTTCCTCCTGCCCCACTGAACTCACGTCCGGTCTCGTTCGCCGTAGTACCTCGCGAGCGCCGGCGAGGACAAGACCGTCCGCGTCTGGCGCGTGGACACGTGGGAGCCCGCGCATGTGATCGCCGAGCCCTTTGCGGCTTGCGCCTCGACCTCGCACTTTCGCCGGCTCTCGTGGTCGCCCGACGGCGCGGCGCTCTGCGCGACGCACGCGTTCCGGTCCAAGACCAACATTGCCGCGCTGCTCGACCGCGCGACTTGGGCCAACGATGTCAAGTTTGTCGGCCACCAGGGGGTCGTCACGTGCTCGCGGTTCCACCCCAAGCTCTTTGGTGCGGGCGTCTGCTGTTGGTGCTGGGCGCCCGTCGCCGCTGATTCACCGTGTTCTCTCCGCAGTCCACGACGCGAGCCCCGACAAGGAATTCGCCTGCTGCGCGATCGGCGGTGAGGACGCGACCATCAGTATCTGGCTCGCGCACCTGGCGCGGCCCCTGGCCGTCGTCAAGGACTGCTTTGACGCGTCCGTCACGGACCTCTCGTGGGCGGTCGGCGCGTCGGTGCTCCTCGCGAGCTCCCTGGATGGGACCCTCTGCTGCTTCCGCTTCGGCCCCGAGGAACTCGGCGAGCCGATCTCGGACATTCGCCAGAGCAAGCTCCTGCAGACCACCGTGCGTGAGGACGAGCCCCGAGGCCGCAGGTCGCCGGTGGCGTGCTGACTGTCTGGTGATGTTGTAGTATGGATCACGGGCCGGCATCACGCTGGCGTCCACGTTCATTGAGAACCCCGTTCAGTTGCAGCTCGAGGAGGCGACGACGGCGTCTGTCGGAGCACGGCCCGCGACGACGGCCCCCGTGCGCCGAAGCGAGGGGACCACCCACACGCTCATCCCCAAGAAGAAGGCGCCGGGCCCGGGCCCCTCCAAGCCCCGTGTGAACCTCCTCCAGGCCGTGTCCAAGAAGGCCGGTGACAAGAAAAAGCGCATTGCGCCGACGCTCCTGGAGGCCACCGCAGGCACCAGCGGAGGACCGCCTCTGGTGGAGGCGGAGGCTCCCGTCGTGGCCGTCGACGCGCCCAACAGCTCAGCCCCGAGCCTCGTGGCCGATAGTGAGCACGTCAACCGCCTGGACGAGCGCATGACTGCGCGATCTGGTGGGACGCACCAGGTGAGTGCGCATAATGCCGGCGCCGAGAGCACCAAGACCAGCACGATGGTCAGTGGCGCCTCCCAACCGTCGGATCCGAAGCGCCCTCGCGAATCGGCCACACTCAAGCGCAAGCGGGACGGGGAGCGGGCGACCCTCACGGGCTCTGGCGCCACGAGCCAGATGAAAAGCCGGGAGGTCGCCCCACGCGCCCCCAAGGTCCTCACGCAGAGGTAGGCAGACGACGACGGCGCTTGTGTGCTGATGACACTGGAGGCTGACCCCATCATCAGTTCGGACGCCGCCAATTCGACCGACGACGCGGTCCTCCCCGAGTTCCCATGTCGATTGTCCTTCTCGGTCGATATCGACGTCGGCCTCGCGTCGGCCGGTGCGGGTGGCGGTGGGATGCGAGCCGCGACGGTCGAGGTCAATGTGTACAATGTTCGCGCTGATGGCGTCGGTGCGTTCAGTGGTCGATCGCACGCGTGCCTCGGCCCGGCTGCTGATTGGTCTCATGGTCTGGCCAGAGATCGGCCCCGTGTACTCGACGATCAAGTGCTCCGTCCTGAGTGACGTCAAGTGGGTCGACCGCGTCCCCGGTCGGGTCGTGTGCATCGCGGGGAATGCCGTCGCCTGCGCCTTCGGGACGGCCAGCGGCGATCTCTTCCTCCTCAGCGCCGGCGGCCGGCGGCTGTTCCCGTCTATCGGTACGATGCAGTTCCCCGCAGCGGAAGCAGGGGGCGTTCTCATGTTGACGGTGTGTGCGTCTGAACGCTCGTAGCCCTCGGCGGCCCGATCTCGGTCCTAGAGTGCAGTCCGCATAGGACGCCGTTCGTGATGGTTATCATGAGCAGTGGTCACGTCCGCATCTGGGACGTTGTCCGAAGGACGGTCAAGCTGAAGGAGTCCATCGAGGGCTTGACGACGGTGCGTTGTTGCCGTAGGGTAGGCGTGTTGTGTGTGTGCGTACGGGCTCACGTGGTACTTTGGAGCAGTCCGCATTCGCCCCGGCGCATCGCATCACGTTGCTTCGCGCCAACGTCAACGCCACAGGGCTCCCGATGATCACGTTCGCCATCACGCCGGAGGAATCTCGAGGCGTGCCAAAGTTGCATTCGTTCACATTTGACGTGGGCATGGAGAGCTGGTGCGGCAACGAGACAAGAGGAATGGGCATCGGGGGCATTTCCTCTGACGGATCTTGATACCATGCGCCAGGATGCGGGTCGCCGACGACAGCTTCATGTACTCGGATTTCAACGCGTCCCTCCCGACGGACGCGGTCGCGATCAAGGACGTTCCGGTGCGTGAACGGGTGCCTCGGTTGTTGTCTTGTTGGTGGTGTCAACGCTGGTCTTGCGATGCGCAGATGGGCCCCCTTCGGCGCCTGCAGAACGCTTCGGGGTACAGTCGCACGCAGCGGGGGATCACCTCCGCGATGCTCGCGGACCTGGCGGATCCACTCGTCCAGCGCAACCTCACGCGCGCACATCTCGAGCATCAGGTAGCGACAGCGGTGGTTGTGCAAAGCGCGCAAGAGTATCACTATTGGTGCGTGGCGTTCTGTCGCGAGAGGACGGGCATCGTGCTCGCTCACGTCGTCCGTCTGCAGGCTCCAGGCGTATGTGCGATTCCTGTCGCTCGACGAGGACGCGGCGCGACTCGAAGAACTGTGCACGGAGCTCTTGGGTCCATTTCACACGTACGTTGACCACCGGCGTGCGGATGCCCGTGCTCATCGAGAGATCTCGACTGTGTGTGGCGATGGCAGATCATCAGAGGCCCCCGCCCAAGGTGGCGCGTGCATCTGGGAAGCCCAGATCCTGGTGCGTGGTGCCTTCGATGATCGTTTCGGCAACGCCGCCGCGTGGATGCGACTTCCATCATGGCGATCGGCATTGACACACACAAACTTCCTAGGGCACGAGCAAGCGCGAGCTCTTGCGGACGTGCGTATTGCCGACGATGGCCAACAACCGCGCACTGCAGCGGATCGTGGCCAAGTTCCAGCTCATGTTGCAGGAGATGACGGAGCGGACAAGCGCGCCGCCCCCATCGTCGTCTTGAGAAATAGACTCCTCCCCCCTCCCCCCAGCGCCGTTTTGGCGCTGCGTTTCGTTAGCGTTTCTCTCTCGTCCGTCTGTGTGTCGAACCGTCCGTCCGTCCATCGGTGCCGAGATCGACAAGTCAGAGGGAACGGCGACAGCCCAGCGTCCACTGTCGATGAGGTGCGTGGGATCTGCTGGCGCGTTGTTGTTGCGACGGGCTCACGGCCCCGGACGACGTCGACGCCAGCGAGGTCGTCGTCTACACGGCCATCGCCGTGGTCCACGCGCCCCCCGCCGGCGATGCGGGGCCCTGGCGGCCGATCGCCGACGGCGCCTGGTCGCAGCTGCACCTCTTCCTCGAGATGGAGCGCCACGGGGGGGGCCAGCGCCAGCTCCTCCGGGACTTTCGGCTCGTCGCGTGGGTCCTGGAGACGGGCAATGTGATCGTCAATGACGTCCTCTCGGCCGACTGCTCGTGGCTCCCCGTCGACGACCGCCTGTGGCAATTCACCGGCGCCGATGGGAGTACGTACGGCTTTCAGTTTCGCACGCCAGAGCAGGCCGACGAGTGCGCCGAGGTCATCGCCAAGGTCCTGTGCAACCTCGAAGGTATTAGTCTAGCGTCCGTCATGACGAGATCGCCTGGCGGAATGACCAACCACTGGCCCGGGACGAAACAGAGATCAGCGAGCTCGTGACCAAGGTCTACGAGACGCGCTCCACGACCCGCGACGTGCGTAGGTGCGGCCCCACACTGGGTGATCGGGCCCCTGGACCCACACGTTGTCCATGTGCCTGCCGTGCTGGGTGCTAGTTTCTCAGTCTGCTCTTCGACCTCGGCTTCTTCAAGCTCGACGGCGCCCGGCGCTCGACGATGATCCAGGTGCGTGTGGGTTGGTTACGCCGTCCGCCGCTTTGGTGTGTGCTGCTCGGTCTTCCCGTTCCACCATCATTGATCCGCATTCTCCCCGGGCAGTCGGCGCATGCCGCCGTCGCGTCCCTGCAGCACGATTCGAGCTGGCGCCGCGCGGCGAGCCACACGACGACATACCCCAAGCAGCAGCGGCTCGAGGCGTCCGCGGCGGGGACCGACGAGTGTCGCCCCGCTGAGTCCTTTGGCATGGCGGCGATCGAAGACCCCGGCTCCCCGGAGGCGGGGATCATCCTCCAGTCGACCATGAAGCGCAGCTCGACGCACCACCTTCTCGCGCAGTTCACCGAAGTCGAGCTCGCGACCCTCGCCGCCACGCAGCAGCCCCATGCGCGCGAGTCTGAGTCCGAGTCCGAGTCCGACTCGGACGATGGCGGCGGCCCCGACCAGGCGCACGTCCTCTGCTCGCCGAGTGGGCGACGCAACGACGCCGAGTGCAGTCGCAGTGCGGGCGCGTCCGAGTTGTTCCCCGAGTCGGGGGCCGTCCCCGTCGATTGCATCAGCCTCCCGTACAAGACCCGCCAGGAGCTGCACGTGACGTACAACCCGGCGCTGGCCCGGTACGAGGGCCTCCCGTGGGCCTGGCGGCGGCTCAACCACCAGTTCGGGCTCCCCCTCGAGGCCGTCCCCAAGCGCGCCGTGGCCCCGTACGAGGCCAAGATCCCGGCCGTCCTGGAGATGCTCAAGGCGAGCCTCATCGCCCATGGGGGGCTCGGGGTCGAGGGGATCTTCCGCATCGCCCCGGACCGGGACCGCTGCCTCGCGACCAAGCAGGCGATCAACGACGGCGCCTTTGGGGGCTGCGCGGACGTGCACATCCTCGCCAGCCTCATCAAGGTCCGTGGGGCTGCAGGTGCCTTTTGCGCGCTACTCGCGTGCGTGCGTGGTGGGAGATCCAACGACGCGTCGTGTCCTGGCAGGTCTGGTTCCGGGAGCTCCCCCTGAGCCTCTTCAATGTGGTCCCCGAGAAGCACATCTACCGCGTCTGCGAGCTCCGGGACCCCGGGGCGGTCATGCGCTCGGTCGATGCCTTCCCGGGGCTCCACCGGGCGCTCCTGCACTGGCTCCTGGACCTCATGGCCGACGTGGTCCGGCACGAGGCCCGGAACAAGATGTCCCCGCGGAACATGGGTGCGTGCGTGCGTACGTGCGTGTGCGGTGGTCATCCGCGTGCTTGGCCCGTCGGTCGATTTGACTCACGCGGCGCCCCACGCCAGCGATCGTGCTCTCGCCCAATCTCTTCAGCATCGACAGCGACAACCCCATGTACGCGCTCACCATGTCCCAAAAGGTGGCTGATTTTACGTATGCGCTGCTCCGCGCGCGCCTGGCGACGACGACAATGACGACAACGCCGGTGGCGGCGACCAGCGACGCTGCTACTGCTGCTGTTGCTGCTGCTGCTGCCGGAGGAGACGGCGCCACCGCGGCCTCCGCCGTCGTCACCGGCGCGCGTCGGCGGCGCATGGACTCGTAAAAATAGGCCGGTCGCCCCGCAGCTTGTCCCCTTCCATCCATTGCTTGCATCCCGCCCCCGGGCCAGTCGGTCCCCGCCGGCATTGCCCTACCTACGACGAGCGCTCGCGGCGGCGGCAGTGCTGTGATGACCACGCCGATGGACGCCGCGGACGAGGCCGCCGAGAGCCGGCACGCGGCCCACCACCAAAAGGCCGCGCTCACGGCGCAGATGATCGGCATCATCTCGGCCCGGCTCGACGCCCTCCGGACGCTCGTGCGGGACCGCGCGTACGGCCTCGAGTGCGACCTCCGGGTCCACTCGGACCACTGCTCCAAGCTCGTCCCCCCGCCCGCGGACCCGTACGAGAGCCGGGCGAGCGCCGGGGGCCGGGCCAAGGCCGTGTCCGCGACGCAGCTCGCGAGCAACCAGGCCATGCTCGAGCGGCTCTTCGGCCCCGACGACAAGAACCGCCTCCGGACGGTGCGGGACCCGTGGACCCCGACCCTCATGACGCGACCGCTACTACTACCGGTACTCACTCCTCGTCGTGTGCCGCCGCGCAGCAACTGCTCAAGAAGAACAAGGCCGAGCTCCAGAAGAACGAGCACCGGCGGAACGCCCGTGCGCAGCTCGAGAAGCAGCTCCAGGCGAGCGTCGAGGGCCACATCACCCGGACGGTCGACAACTACCTCCACGCCCAGCAGCAACATCAGCAGCAGCAGCAGCAGCTCGGCGGGAGCTCCCCGCCAGGCTCGGCCGACGGTCACGGTGGTCGGGGCGGGGCCCCGCCGACGATCACCGTCAACGCCAGGCTCCTGCTACTGCACACGTGCGAGCGCATGCGCATCGCTCACGGCAAGAAGAACTTCAAGCGCTTCCTGCTCTCGGAGCTCTCGTGTGCGCTCTTCGAGGACATCTTTTGGCTCGTGTTTGCCCACTTTTTCCAAAAGGTATGCAGGCGTGCGATCGGTTTGCGCGTGCGGTGTGTCCCCTCTGATGCATATGAAACGTTTGTCCTCGATATGCGCGGCGCAGCACTCGACCGCGCACCAGCGGGCGCTCGTGGACGCCGTCAGCGCGCGGTACGTCAAGGTCCTCGGGGCGGTCCGGGGCAACGGTGACTACATCTTCCGGGTCTTCCCCTACGCGCTCGCGAGTGGTGTCTGCTGGGGCTTCCACTACCTCTTCCCGGGCTCCCGGCACCTCTACTCACCCGATTTCAAGAATGACGTCTACCTCTTCGTCGCGCAGCTCCTCCTCGGACTCAAGCTCTGCCCCGTGTCCGTGCAGGCCATGCGCCGGCAGTTCTTCCCCGAGGAGATGCTCGACGACCTCACGTTCAAGAGCAAGAGCCAGCAGACGGCGGCCATCGTCGCGGCCACGACCCCCGAGACCACCACCGCCGCGGCCATGCCCGACCTCTCGGCGCTGCTCCCGCGGCTCCTGCTACACTCGTCCCCGTCGGCGGCGCAGCTCGGCTCGACTCCCTCGACGCCCTCGTCGCTGCTCCCCCGAGCCCGAAGCGAGGCCTATCTGGCCAAGCAGAGCCTCAGCGAGAACAGCGTCGATAAGATCCTCGGGGTCGCGCGGGAGAGAGAGCCCGGGATGGCGGGAGCCCCCGAGGGGCCTCGCGCGATGCGCGCGCACCAGCTCCGGACTTACTTCAACGCCGCGCAGCTGAGCCCACTGATGAAAGAGTATCTCGGTGGGGTCGAGACCCGGAACCTCAAGAAGCCCTGTTACCTCCTCCGGACGACGCCGTTCGCCGACTGCGCTGTCGGGGGCGAGGACACATTCCGCAAGCAGTGCGTTCGCAAAACGTGGTCGTCCGCATGCATGCTAACCCTGTGGTTGTGCTAGCTACCGCCGACAGACGCACAAGAGCTTCGCCGCCGATGCCCAGCGGGAGCAGGACACGTGCCTCCGGGAGGTCCAGCGGGTACAACTCGGGACCCGGCGGGAGCTCGCGACACTGCACGAGGTGCGTGCGGAGATCGGGCTCGGCGCGTGGGCGCGGATGACCGACGGCTTGTGGTGCTTGGGCAGACCCGCGAGATCGTCCTCAACAGCGGCAAGAAGGCCGTCCAGGCCTACTGCACGCTGCTCCTGAGCCGAGGGGGCGCGGGCAACAACGGCGGCCCGGACGGCGGTGGTGGCGCCGATGACGCGGGCCCCACGGGCGCTGGCCCATCGGCGGCGCCGTCCCCGCTGGAGATAATCGGCGGCCTCCCATCAACTCGACATGGGTGATCGTCTAAGGTGTTGCTGATAGAATGAGCCAATGAGACTGTAAAGCACGCCCATTTTGGACCAATCCAAGTGTCTTCTTGGGCACTACCACCATCATTCGCAACACTCGCTCAAACAACACTAATGGCCGAGCTGACCGAGATCGTCGCCGAGCTGCAGCGGCTCGCCCCGCGGCTCGGGGCGTTTGAACCACGGGATCCGACGTGGCAGCAGGCACGTGCAGGCAGGCGCCTGCCGCCCGCGTGGTGTGGACTGACGCAGGGCTATGTACATGGCTCAGGCCGAGGAACGCGCGCTGGGACTGCGGGAGCAATTGCGCGCACGGCTATCAACGCCCGAGGGCATCCACGAGCTCCGCGCGAGCCCGTCGCTCGATGAGATGAAGCGCCTCGTGCCGGCAGTGCGTTCGCGCCTACCCGAGGACGCATCGCATCGCTGTCTGTGTGGATGATGAGCTGCTGCTGTGTGGTGTGTGGGCCCAGGTGGCCCGCGAGGAGATCGCCGAGCTGCCCGTCGCGGACTTTGTCCTGGGTATGCTCCTCGTGCAGCCCTTTGTCACCTTCGAGATCGTCTTCCGGGGCTTTGGGCCCGAGTACGGGAAGGAGCTGTCGCGCGAAGCCCGCGAGCGCCACGCGAATTCTGTGGCTGCCGCGTCGTCGTCGTCGTATGTGCGTTTTCATCGCTTGGAGTTGACCGTTGTTGCGACCCCACAGGCGATTGGGACTGACGAGAAAGAGTCCTCGGTGATGGGGCAGGTCTACGGCGAGATCCTCTTCTTCCCCTTCGCCGAGGCGATTCGCAGCGTGGCCCCGAGTCTCCCCGAGCACGCCATTTTCTACGATCTGGTAAGTGTGCGCCCAGTCGATGCTTTTCCACGCTGGCCGCTCTGGCTCAACAATAGACATCGACGCAGGGCTCGGGCACGGGCAAGGCCGTGATCGCGGCGAGCCTCCTCGAGACCTTTGACCAGGCGATCGGCATCGAGGTCCTCCCGCCGCTGGTCGCGTGCGCGGACAAGCGGCTCGCGAGTCTGGCCAAGGTCCGCCCCGCGCTGGCAACGGACGTCGAATTCATCTGCGGGGACCTGCTGACGAGCGCGTGGAAGGACGGGGACGTCATCTTCTGCCACGGCACGTGCTTTAGCGACCGGTACGTCCCCCGAGCGAGCACCAGAGGCCGCAGTCCACCGTGCGCTGAGACTGTGTCGGGTGCAGTGAGTGGAACCAGATCTCGGTCCTCGCCGAGCAGCTCAAGCAGGGCGCCTACTTCCTCTCCACGTCGCACGTGCTCCAGTCGGCCATGTTCGAAGTCGTCAAGAGCCATCAGTTCGCCATGAGCTGGGGAACCGCCACGCTCTACATCCATGTACGTCGTCCCAACCACGATGACCAGTCACTTGGCGGGAGATTGACGGTGGCTTGTCCGACAGCGCCGCCGCCGCATCGGCCGCTGGGCCGCGCAGATGCTCCGTGGGGGCCGCGCCACACGGACAGATCTCCTCGCGTCCCATGAACGCACGGTAACGACGGTGACCAAGGACAATGAGCTCCGCGACTGAGTCCGCGGAAACATGGAACAGTGTGAAAGGGTTCTCATTTATCCAACCGCACGCTCCTCCACCACCTACTTCTTCTTCTGCTGCGCCAGTTTCTTGTGCCGCTTCTTGACATGCTTGGGGATCTTGTTCTGCCGCTTGAGCTTCTTCTGCTCCTTGACGTCCTGCTTCCGGGCTTTCTTCCCCGACTTGTCCTCCTCCTTTTGCCGCTCGCGATCGAGTCGGCGCTCCTCCCGAAAGGCGGCGCGCTGCTCGGGGGTTAGTCTCGCGCGCCCCGTCAGGGGTTCGTCGTCCGAGTCATCCGAGTCCTCCTCGTCCTCCTCACTATCGCCGTCGTCCTCCTCGTCGTCGTCGTCATCGTCCTCTTCACTGTCAGGTTCCCGCGCGTGTTCGTCGACCTCGTCTGCGTCGGCCTCGTCGCCCTCGTCGGAGGAGGAGAGAGCGTCGGCGTCGCCCTCGAGTTCGTCGGCGCGGAGGAGGTCCATGAGCCGCGGGCCGCGCGTCGACGTGACCTCGAGGCGCGAGATGGCGCTGACGAGGGCCTTCTCCATGCGCCCCTCCATGTAGTCGAGCTGCTCCCGCTCCGAGTGGAGGACCTCCCCGAGCGACCGGGGGATGAATGTGCTCATGAACACGGCCTCCTCGACCTGCTCGGCGTGCGTCCGCTCGGTCGGGCGCGCGGCAATGCGCTCCTGCATGACGTCGAGGTAGTCGTCGGCGTTGGCGTCGTCGCCGATGCGGGGGTCCGTGACAAAGTCAAAGAGCTCCTGCGTGGTCATCGTGTTGAGCCCGCCGTACTTGGTGAAGTAGTCGTTGACGTTCTTGCAGTCCTTGCGGAGAAAGTCAGCGGCGCTCGGGTGCTCGTGCTCGACCGACTGCGAGACGTCGATAAAGTAGAGCTTGCTCTGGTAGTAGAGGATGTTGTACTCGCTGAGGTCCCCGTGGACGAGGCGGCAGACCTGGTACATGGTGCGCATCATCTTGACGCAGTAGAGGTAACACTCCCGGTACCGGGTCTCGCTGAGCTTGGCGTCCTTGAGCCGCGGGGCGGCCCAGCCGTCCTTGCCGACAAAGTCCATCAGGAGCACATGCGAGCGGAGGAGCAGGGGTGTCGGGCACAGGATGCCCGCGTCCCGGAGGCGGCGGAGGTTGCGCATCTCCTTCTCGGCCCAGAGCTTGACCATCTTGCGGGGGTTGCTCTTGCAGTAGCCATTGCGGAAGCGGAACTCGCCGCTGACGTACTTTTCCCTGTCCTTGAACACGAGGATCGAGGTCTTGTAGACCTTGATGGCCCCCTCGCGGCCGTCCGGGAGCCGCGCGTGGTACACGTTGGCCTCCTTGCCGGTGCTCAGGCACCCGTTGATCTCGGTGACGACCCCGTGGTTGAGCATCTTGTACAGGATCATCCGCGTCCGGGGGTCGAGGACCTGCTCGACGGTCGCCCGGTCATCGCGGCCCGTGTGCTTGACGAAGCCGCTCTCCTGGTGGCGGAGCGAGCGCTGGAGCTGGTTCTCGGCGACCTTGGACAGGCGAAAGTCATCGGCGTCGGTCATCGCGGAGCGTCGTCGGGGAGCGCGACGCCGCGTGTGTCGCCCTCGAGAGCCCGATGGGGTGGTGACTGCTTTGGGGTTCGTCTGTCCTCTCTGCCTTTTCGAGGCCAATCAAACCATCCTGGCTGGGTTGATAGCGCGATACCGGTTTGTCTACCGGTATTCTCTCGAGGCAACTTCAGCAAAAGATATACAATACCGACTCGCAAGAACACAACCATCGCGCCACTTTGGAGGCCCAATGGCGCATGCCCCAGGCACCGACGTCGTCGTTGAGGACCCCGCCCCCGGGGCCTGCAGCGAGCGCCAGTTCTTCCAGGAGCGCGATGAGGCCCTCGGGATCGTGGCGGCGCTCGTCGCCCGCCCGGACGCCGGCCCCGCGGACCCCGACTTTGCCCACCAGCACGCGCGCCTCGTGACGATCGTACGTGCGAGGCGACCACCACGCGTCCAGGCACGAGACTGACGAACCCCCGCCTGCCGCAGCTCGACCGGTACCTGGAGCAGTCGCACCTCCTGGACCCGCACCTCCCGGGGCTCGCGGCGCCGCTCGTCGCCGAGATCCAGCGGATGATCGCGGCCTTCGCCACGGCCGAGCGCCACGCGCCCGAGACCGCGTTCCCCCGCCAGCTCTACGCCAACCCCCGGCTCCACGGGTTCTTCCAGCTCGTCTACCACCTCTGCCGCGTCCGGGGCTACAAGACCATCGTCCGCCTGCTTCCCCACGAGGCCCGCGACTTTGAGCCGACGCTCCGGCTCCTGCAATCGCAGGACCGCGCGGACCACGCGACCTGGGAGACGCGCTACGTGCTGCTCCTCTGGCTCTCGATGCTCTGCCTCGTGCCCTTTGACCTCGCGACCATCGACTCGTCGCAGGACGACGCCGCCCTCGTGACCAACGTCGTGACCCTCTGTCGGAGCTTCCTCGCGGACCCCGGCGCGACGCAGCTCGCCGCCGCCGTGTGCCTTGGCCGCCTCCTCAGCCGCCCGGACGTCGAGGCCCAGGCTCTTGAGCGCTTTCTCCGCTGGGCGGACGCGGAGCTCGCGCGCGCCCACAGCGCCCCTGACACCCGGCAGCTCCAAGTCACGGGCATCATGCGCACACTCGCCTACGTGGCCAAGCACGCGCCCCGCGCGCGCCACGCCCACGACAGCCGCATCTACTTTGCGAGCCTCCTGCAGCTCATCGCCCGCCTCACCGATGATGGGGCCGCGAGCAGCACCTTGCATCGGAAGCTCAGTGTCAAGCTCGTCCAGCGCCTCGGGCTCCTGTACCTCCCCCCGCGCGTGCAGTCGTGGCGCTACCAGCGGGGCCTCCGCTCGCTCGAGCTCAACATGCAGCTGCAACCGCAGCAACAGCAACTGCAAGCGCAGTCAGAGCCCGTCGTCGCCTCACGAGAGGATGACGACGATGGCGACGACGACGTGATCCCAGCGACGGCCATCGAGGAGCTCGAGCAGATTGTCGACGTCCTCCTCACTGGGCTGCGGGACAAGGACACGGTCGTCCGCTGGTCCGCGGCCAAGGGCATCGGCCGCCTCACGGGGCGCCTGCCCTTTGCCTACGCCGACGACGTCGTCCAGTCGGTCATGGAGCTCTTCGTCGCCACCGAGGGCGAGGGCGCGTGGCACGGGGCGAGCCTCGCGCTCGCCGAGCTCGCCCGACGCGGGGTCCTCCTCCCCATGCGCCTCACCGAGGCCGTTGACTGCGTCGCACGGGCCCTGCAGTACGATCTCCGGCGAGGGGCCCACAGCATCGGCGCGCACGTCCGCGATGCCGCGTGCTACGCGTGCTGGTCGTTTGCCCGGGCCTACGAGCCGCAACTCCTCCGCCCCCACCTCCAGGAGACGCTCGCCCCCGCGATGCTCATCAACTGTGTCTTTGACCGGGAACTCAACTGCCGGCGGGCGGCCTCGGCGGCGTTCCAGGAGAACGTCGGGCGCCAAGGGCGGGCCAACTTCCCCAATGGCATCAACCTCCTCACCCGCGCCGACTACAGCAGCGTCGCCAACCTGCGCCACGCGTTTCTCGACGTCAGTGCCTTTGTCGCGCAGTACCCGGAGTATCGTTATGCCCTCCTCGAGCACCTCCTGGCGCGCAAGGTCGGTCACTGGGACGGCCACATCCGCACGCTCGCGGCCAAGGCCCTCGGGCGCATCACCGCCCTCGACCCCATCCACGTCCAGCGCGTGGCGCTCCCGCGCCTCATGCTCACGGCCCTGGCGAGCGACGTCGAAGTCCTGGTCCGGCACGGGGCGCTTCTGGCCATTGGCGAATCGCTCTTGGCCCTGGTGCGTGCGCCGTCGTTCGTGGATGGGGAGCTGCAGACCCAGCTCAAGGCGCTGCCCATTGAGATCGAGAAACGGCGGCTCTTTCGCGGCCGCGGGGGGGAAATGATCCGCGTCGCCGTGTGCGGGCTGATTGAGGTCATGGCGATCGCCGGGTTCAGCCTCTCACTTGTCATGGTCAAGAAGTACCTCGGTGTCCTCGAGGATGGTCTTGGCCATGCCGTCGAGAGCGTGCGCAATGCGGCGATCGACGCGTTTGCGGCCTTCACCCGGCAGTACTGCCCGAGAATGCTCGAGCGGGGGACCCCGGTGGTTCGGCAGTTCCTCTCGTGTCTCGTCCCACGGTTCCTCAGCAACGGCCTCCTCGCAAAGGTCCCATCGGGCAACGGCACAGGGGATCTCATCGTGCTCAACCCGAATGTCGCCGTCCGACGAGGCTTTTCGCGGGCGATCGGGGTCGCCGCCAAGGAGCTCCTCCAGCCCACGCTTGCCGAGTGCCTCCAGACCTTGTTCCGAGCCGCGTCCATCGGGCGACAGAGCCGCGACGAACAGGACGCGGAGAGTCGCGTCGCGGCCATTCGGGCCATCACCGACATCTGCACTCGGGCGCAGTATGATGATCTGGACTTGTCGGGCCTGGAGGAAGACGCCGTGCGGGTGCTCATCACGAGCATCCACGATGACTATGGGGTCGACGAGCGGGGGGACGTCGGTTCGTGGGTCCGCAAGGAGGCCATGATCGGACTGGACCGACTGCTTCGTGGCGTCCTGCCGAGTGATCTCGCCCTCAGCAGTGATCTCGTGGGCTCACTTGTCCGCACGAGATATGGCCCCGGCAGGATCGTCCGAGTGGTGGGGGTCCGACGGAACGGAGGTGACCCAGGAGAGGACGCGGTCGAGGGCCCGGTGGATCCCGTGTGCCACGTTCAATTCTCGCCGCCTTCTCTGGGATTCTACTACTTTGCCGGCACCGGCATTGGTTGCATCCGACGCGGTCAACTTGAACAAGTCTCTGGGGCGAGTGAGGACAAGCTATTTCACATCCCCACGGTCGCGGATCGAATGGAACTCGTCCGAATGGCGTCACGTCAACGTCGGACCCCTCTGGCGTTCCACAAGAGGGTGCCGCCGACGCTCACAGCCGATGTGGTGCGTGTGGTTTTCTGTTTCAACGAGAGATGGGGTCACTAACAATTGTTTTTAATTCGTCTCTGGGGACCTTTGTGCGTCAAGTTTTGTGCGTTGGTGAAACAGCTCGCAGAAAAACTTGACAACGTCCGCTTGATCGCTGGGCAGATCCTTTTTCAGCTTCTCCACAGTTGTTCGCCGCGGATTGATGGTATTCCTGATCGCTTTCAGCTCGAAAAGGTCATTTTCCCGCAGTCGGTGAGTGTGAACTGGTCCATGGCCCACGACACGTTTCCGCTTGTCGTGAGGATGATGGACATCCCGGATTATTTCGAAGCCGTTGCAGCGGGTTTGGTCGTGAGTGTCGGAGGACTCACTGAAAGCGTCGTCAAAGCATCGAAAGCAGCGCTATTTGCGTGGTTTCGGAGCCACTTGGCCGCAAAAGACTTTGGTCTCCTCAGTCGTTTTTCATTCTTCATGGTGACGCTGATGATCCGGCACCAGCATGACGATCGCATCACGATTCCGTTGATGAAAACCCTCGCGTCGCTCCTCGAAGAGGGTTTTTTCAATTTCTTGTTCGAGACCTGCAATCATGACGAAACAAGCAACGAGGCGGCAACGACGGAATTTGGCGAGCGTCTGTATGCAGCGCTGAAAGACGAGCTCCAAACGTGTTTGTCGATTCCCAAACTGGCCGCCGGGATCGCCGTGTTGATTGGACTATTACCCAGTGAGCCCCAAACGCAAGGCAAGGCCCTACGGGCACTGGTCTTGTTCTTGGCCCATCGATTCCCGAACGTTCGCAAATTGACTGCCGAGAAGTTATACACGCGGCTCTTGATTCACGAGGACGTTGTGTCCCCCGAGCAGGTTGGTCGCGTCACTTCTGGGATCTGCTCAGGGCTGTCATTCCTAACTGTTGTCTTGGGCGTAGTATGATGCAGTTGTCGACATTCTCAGTTGCACTGCCTGGGATGGCTCGGTTCGTTCCCTCATCATTCGTCGATGATGCGCTACTCGGCAGTTGGTTGTTGACTCAGTTTTGCATGATAAATAATAGGTCGCCGACGCTCGGAAGGCTCGAAATGAGCTCCTTGGGGTGCTCGGAATGGCCATTCCAGTCAAGAAATCGTACGTCTGGTGCTTGTCCGACGGGAGCATTTGGACAGTCATGTTGTTGTAACGTTTCATCGCGCAGGCGTGTGGAAGTATCCGGATCGCAGGATCAAGAAGAGCTCACTAGTAGTGCCGAGTCGTACAAGAACCTGGTCAAGGAAATGGGCTACTGACAGCCTGCTAATATCTCGTCACCGCATAGGTTTCAATTTTTTTCACGGACAAGTTTGCATGCATCCAGTCCCCGACATGGCCCCTCAGCCTGGTCTCGCTGTGGAGGCCCCCACGTCCACGACCACTGCGCGCTTGGACTCACGACCATGCTCTCGGCCCCCGCGTTCGTCGCGACTTGTTTCTTTGGGTGGGACGGTCCTGGACGTGAATCGGAAGGTGACCTTCACACGCCCACCGGTTGCGCCCTCGCTTGCGTAGACAAAGAGGTGCATGAAAAACCATGTCCACACGGGGCTCCAGGGCTTCCGCGGGAGGGGTTTGATGCAGCAGCCGGGAGCGCCGCGCCGGGCGGCGTCGATGACATCGCCAACGCTTCGCCATTCCCCGGGGGCCAGTGACAGGTATCTGTGGAAGAGCGTCTGCTGGAGGGAGGCGACGGCATCCCCCCGGAAGAGCAATCCCAACTCCGTGTCCGTGGGTCGAGCGCTCAAGCTCCGGTCCGCGAGGTTGGACGAGCTCCGCAGTGCCTGCCACCCGTCCACGATGAGCACGTTCGAGTGCACCTTAATCAGGGTCTCGCCATGCTGGAGCTGCCCCACGAGGAGGTACTCGCCCAACACGCCCCGGGGCAGCCCGTACTCCATGGCCGCGTTCTCGAGCTGCTCCAGGGACCACTGCACCGAGATGGCGCAGTAGAGGCGGGTGACCTGGGACGGCTCGTCCTTCTGGGCCGCGTTGGTCAGCACGAGCACGTGGAAGCGCTCGCCGTGATGGAACGCGCGGGCGATGCGGCACGCGATCGCGGCGCAGATGCGGTTGTGCTGGATCGTGCCCCCCGAGATGAGAATCTGGTTCTCCAGGTGCACCGAGAACCGGGCGTGCAAGATCATCTCGACCATCACATTCTCCTCGCGCCAGCCCCCGGCCACGAGCGGAAACGGCGGCGAACGATGAAACGCATCATAGTGCCGGCGCTTGCCGGCCTCGGAGTGGTTGTCCCGGATCCACTGGAACATTTTCACCGAGCACGGCGCCACGACGCTGAGCTCGTGCCAGTAGTAGCCGAGGGCATTGACCCGGAGCCAGCCCTCCCGCTCGGCGTTCACGTCGCAGCCCGTGACCATGAGCACCCGGCCGTCGACGCAGAGGTACTTTTGGTGGTGAAAGGCGTACTTGGTGTTGTTGGACAAGAGCGCCGTGAGGGGGTTCGGCCCAAGGTCGCTCACCGCGCACGTGAGGCGGACCCCCGGCGGCAGGAGCTGCTCCAGGTCCGCCGCGGGCGCGGTGCCGTAGTCCGCGATGGGGTTGTAGAGGATATGCACCTCGACACCCCGGGCGACGGCCTCCTCGAGGCACGAGAGGATCGTCACGCCCGGTGGGGCCGCCCTCAGCTGGAGCGTAAAGTCGCACAGGAACGTCGAATAGTGGACGCTTGTGGTCGCCCTGTGGAGGAGGTCGACCATGGCGGAGGTGCACTCGTCAAAGTCTGCCAGCGTGCGCACGTCACGCTCGGCCCACTCGACGTCTCCGAGGGCGACGTGGGTCTCGAAGGGCGCCTCGACCACCGCCCGATCAAAGGGCGCGGTGGGCACGCGGGGCGGATGGGGGCCGGCGTGGACCTTGGCGAGGAGGAGGCAGACACCCGCGAGCGTGATGACGATCCCCGCGAGGAAGCAGAGGAGCTCGGCGGCTGAGTAGGCGGCCATCTCGTCCAGGAAGACCATCCCGCAGAGCATGTTGCCGAGGATGATGAAGGCCTGGTAGAGCGGGATGAACTGGAGCGTGCCGAAGCACTCGAGGCCCTTGTTCAGGAAGAAGAGCTGCGGGATGAGCGCACAGGGGATTCCCGCGAGAAGGGCCGGGAAGAGCGGGTTGAAGATCTCGTACAGGGCGCGACGCGGGTGGTCCCGGTACTGGCGGAGCGCCGACTTGGCGACCTCCACGGCGGCCTTGGTCACGAGGCTCGTGAAGCCGGCCATGATCCCCGCCGACGAGCTGAAGGCCAGGAGACCAGCCGCGTGTCGATGGAGACCGCGGTGGTGCACGTGCCGGAGGAGCGTGAGCGTGTAGCCGAGGGCGAGGACCGTGTAGAGCATCGGGAACGCGGACTCGCGAAACACCACGGCACTGAGCGACTCGAGGGTGAACGCCTGGGGCTCGACGTGGGCCATCGCCGACGCGGCCACGTCAACGCCAACGCCAATGGTGATGAGGACACTCGATGCGACGTCGAGGAGCTCGAGCGGCTCGAGCAGCACAAAGCGACCGAGGAGCGCGCTGTAGATGAGCGTGAGTGCGGCAAACGGCGCCTGCACGGCCTGCCCGAGGATCCCGAGGTTCACGACCGCCGAGATGGTCCCGACGGCGAGCAGGAAGAGCCCAAAGACGAACAGCGGCTTCTGGGTGGCCGTGCCGAGCGCGGGCCGGTGGCGGCTCTGGTTGTGCGCGGCCTTCTGGCAGCAGTAGCCGCTGGCCGAGAGGAAGCTCCCCAGGAGCGAGTTGGCCACGCCGGCGTAGAGGTACCACGTGCCCTTGTCAGTGCTCGTGCTCTGGGACGTTGGGGCCCTGGGGCGGTTGTCCTCGGGTGCGGGCGAGATGAAGGAGGAGACGGAGGACGGGCCCTGGAACGCGACCAGCCCCGCGAGCCACGCGACGGCGACGGCCGCGCTCGTGATGGTCATCGCGAGGAACCAGCGCGGGAGCCGTTCGCGGGGCGACCCGCCGCAAGGACTCGCGCTATTGCTGTTGGCGCTGCGGCCGCCGAATCCCTGGTGCTGCTGGTCGATTGGGAGCAGCAGCGGCGCGGTCTCATCGCTCATGGGGCCGTGCATGAGGGTCGTCGTAGAGTACGAAGCCGAGGCCACTGATCTCAAGGTCCATGCTTCATTCTTTCTTTTCCAACGACGACTGTGTTTTCGTTTTCATCGAACGGTTGCATTATAGCCAATCCGCAACCGACGATTCGGGAAAAACTGGCCAATCGACGGTCTTCAATGGGGCCAAGGATACGTTATGCCAATGGCATGACGTATCGTATAGGCATGATGCCAATACAAACAATATGAAGTATATACTTACGCATCTGGGCTCGTGATGACCTTGAGACTGTCCTGGAGCTTGGCCGTGTACCTGTTGAGAGCCTCGATGATCTCGTCGTCTTCGCGCTCGCGGGCCTTTTCTCGGTCACATTGGATTACGCCCACGCCCACACGCGATTCCCAGGAAAAGAATCCGCAGCACCTACCTGGGCTTCAGCGACCAAAGCATTTTGGATCTTGG
The DNA here is from genome assembly GCA_023338185.1 of Lagenidium sp. CBS 127285. NCBI lineage: Eukaryota > Oomycota > Peronosporomycetes > Pythiales > Pythiaceae > Lagenidium > Lagenidium sp. CBS 127285. The sequence goes on from JAADYI010000114.1 coordinate 19,212, forward strand.
CCACTTCATCTTGCGCGAACGCCTGAAAGCGCTCGTCGCCTCGTATCCGAGTGGACGTATACGCATCCAGCGCAGTTTTGAGCTCCAGATACTTCAACTCGCGGTCTCGCTGGTGGCATCATGTCCGACATAATGAGAGATCGCAGGAATCGAAAAGAAACCTGGTTGTAGCTTACCCGCTCGCGATCAAAGGCCTCGCTTGTTGCGTGCTCATGATCTCCAATACGCTTGAGAATCATCTCCTCCTGCGTCATACGTCGCCGTCGCTCCTCCTCGAACGTTTCCATGAAGGCGATGAGCTTCTGCGTCAGCTCATTAGTCTTTTGCTCGATCATGAGCGGGATATTCCGCTTCTCCTCCTGGACAAGTGTCTGAACCCGCTCGATTTCCTGTGCCAAGAGATCGAGACGATCATGGACCTGTCTCGCACGAGCATCAAGAAGGCTCTCAAACTGCTGACTCATTTCCGAGACTTGCTCATCGCAGTAATTCTGCAACGACTTGTTCATCTCCACGCGCTTGCGAATCTCCGCGTCCAGCTTGCGCTCTAGTCGATTCATCTCTTGCTTCATCTCCGCCAAACGAAACTCATCTTTCTCACGGCGTTGCTACAGAATCTCGAATTGTGAAAAACGTGCTCCATATCTCCACCCAGATTGGCCTCGTACCCTTGTGCCAATGCGCATCACATCGTCAAACGTAGAGAAGTCATTCATTAACTTCTCGAGCTTGGTCTTGGTGGCGGTGGCGCCGAGCTGTTCGAGTCCGTCGTTGACATCGTGAATCCCGTTCCCCTCAGCTCTCTCCTGGTTCATCGTGTTGTTCAAATGATCGCTTTCAAACGATATTGGGCTCAATTGCAAGAGACGCCGAAACGCCGTTACTGTGCGCCTTTTCACTCTGTTCAGCTCGTAACCACATATGGATTCGTAATAGCCAATATGATACGAGCTGAACAGAGTGAAAAGGCGTCTTAAAAGACAACAGCAACAACTAAACGAAGACCGCGCCGTCTACTTGAGACTCGGATGAACTTCGAGACAGCTCCAGCGCTGTGGCTGTAGATTTGCTCTCCGATCGGGCGGTACGTAGGTGATTCAAGAATGATGGATAAAAGACAATCTCCGTTGGCGCATTGTCGTCGCTCACGTCCGAAAAGGTGCGAAGTCGCTGCTGAGGAACGCAGAACGCATCTGCAACCGTCTCCAGTTCTTGTTCGTCGACTGGGTTACCGCATTCGTTGTTTACACACTTCACAGCCGCCAAAAACTTGCTTCGACTCAAATATCCGCAATGCCTTTTGTCCAGAATCCGAAAGACGAACTTCAGGTGCAAGTGGTGCTCACACAACCTCAACGCAAGAGTTTCCAGGTTACATGCATCCACCGATGTCAGTCGCAAACGTGATGATGGCGAGTCTGTCCCAGTATTCAGTTCTTCGACATGGCCAGATTTGCGGCCGCTAAAATTGGTGCTTGATTCATTCAAGCTTGCTATCCGAAGGCTGCGCTGACGTGTGCTGTCAGGTGAAAATACATCGTCAAAGACAACCCAGTTCAACGTTCGGTTATCTGTGTCCGATCCATAGTATGCCCTTAGAATGGCATCATGGAGCGTTTTTGCACCAGCTGGATCCAACTGAGGCACCATTCGTATCGTCCTCGCAGCGTCAAGAATGTCCTCAGTATCCAAAATACCGGCTCCTCTTCGGTCGAAAGAATGAAAGGCATCGCGTAAACTGGAAAACTCGTTTCCTTCAGCGATAAGGGATCCAAACTGCTGCAAAAGATCAATCGCCTTCATGTCGTTGAGATCGAATAATTCTTGCAGACGATCAGACTGGTAGAATTCCAAAAAGAATGAGCGGAACTCGTCAAAGTCAACGAATCCATCGCTATTCTGGTCTATTTGTTGCATCAGATCGAGAATCTGTTGTTCCGTAAGGGCAGCGGTGAGCCCAACTCTGTTTTGAAGCGTCGCACGGAATACATCGTAGGTGATGAGTCCATTGGAGAAGAAATTGGCGTGGCTTCGTTGAGTTGCAATTCCTCGAATACTTTCAATGTGAACTGGGCTTAGGCTTTGCGAATTCGTTTGGTCAGCTTGTGCACTAGAGAATTTGGATGACTTGAATAAATCAAACGCTGCTTGCAACTTGTCGACTGAACTCATTGATGCCAGCTCGCCAATGCCTTCACGCTCGAGAGTATCACAGAATGCAAGCCAGACACGACGAAGAAGGTGTCTGAACCCATCTGTGGATTTGATGGTTTGATCCGAGGCGTAGTGATCCAGGAACTGGTGGTAGTTGACGAGGCCATTAAACGCACAATCTTGGGGAACAAGCTGCCGGAAATACGACAAGAAGCGAACGTCGATCCCTAGTATTTCACGCAGCAATGTCCGCCAGACGATTTTGCTAACAAATCCACTCTTGCCAGGGTCTTCACGTCCAAATGCTGCCGCTAAGGTATCACTTTTCTCTCGAATCAGCTCAGCCATTGACATAACCGTTCGCCGTTCTAAGCGCACAGCTTTTTTTCTCCACTCGTTTTTCCCTGCATCCCGGAGTTTCTGAAGCGGTTGTGAGTAATATTGCACTACATGAGGCTTCAAGTTGCCGTTTTCAATAACTTGCAATTGCACAAACGCCCCTTTGTTTGTCTGTGACCCACAGTAGCTGGAGGCAGAAAATATGGTCAGAATCATGCCATCGTGCGTAATCTCATAGCCTTCTTCTTGACATTCATGGGAGCGAACAATCAAACTGATTTGGTTTAGAGTGCAAAACTGCCTAGTGATATCCGGTCCAAACTCGACTCCAGCTCCTCGATCAGACGGGCGATGTCCTTCTATGTTTCGTGGATCACTCCAAAGTAAATGCGTAAAGAGCTCATCTTCACGAGATGTCCCTTGTGTGGGTACTTCACGTTGATGTCGAATACGCTGAAGTTCATCAAGCGTAACGTTTTCATGACTGCTAAGACCGCCATGGGTGATGAACACACGCTCATTAATCACAGAAAATATCGGAATCGTCAAGAAAACTTCTTCGAACATTTGGAATAATTTGACACACGAGTACTTGGGCGAGCAACTGATCACATCAGCGCCCTCATAACTCATGCTTTCGGAGCTGTACTTCACATATATTTCATCTTCGAAACCAAAATTCTCGTTGATCATTCTCTCCTCGTGGTTGCCACGGTTCAAAAATACATATTCCGGATAGAGCACCTTGAATATTAACAGCAGCGTCATCACCTCAACACCATGAGATCCTCGATCAACAAAGTCACCATTGAACAAGTACCAAGTTTTTTGACTGGGAACACCATTCTTATCCCATATTGTCAACAAATCCTCAAGTTGACCATGCAGATCTCCAACAACGATCAGGCTCACCCCTGCCGGTATTAATACGGTATTCATTGGTGCCTGGTGGATGCGAGCGAATAATTTCTGGGATTCTTCTAGGATCTGGTACAAGAATACTCTATGAAGGAGCACTCCACATCGAAACTGATCGATCAGCTTCATCACTGTCTCCAATCGAAGCGGAAAGGAAATGTGCACGCCTCGGTAGTGCGAAAGCGACTCCCTGACCAGGCCTTGTTCGTCAACATCGTCGGCCGTGTACTGCACTGTGTCTAAGGAGCCCAATGTTGGTACCATTGACTTCAGCTCGGTGATGCTCGTCGACTTGTTGAGAATTCGCACCTGGAAGACAAAGTTACGAGTAAGATCTTGAATCTCGGCACGCAGTCAACGATGAGATCTCACCATTTGAACGGTTTTTTGTTCCTGAACCGTCTCGAGCGAGTTCCACGTGCTGAAGTTGAGTTGTGCACGAAAGAGCGCTTGGGCCAGGTGCCGTCGAATAGTAGACTTGATGCGATTTGCCGACAAGATGGCATCCGAGTACAGTTCAACAAAGTGCAACGCGACCCGTCGAAGGGGACGCTCACCGTCGATCTCTCGCTCCATCTCGACATTGACAAAGGCCCCGCCGCGCTCCGAATCATCCGTTAGGTCAAGCTGGGCGATCTTTCCTGGGTAGATGCCATACACGAGCACCCGCACACCGGTCTTGAGCTCCGACTGTCGGATCTTGACGGGGCCGCAGTCCCGGCAGATGCGGACGACGTCGTAGTAGCCCTGCATCGGCAGCCGGGGGACAAACACCGAGCACTCGTCGCACATGCACGTCCCGCACTTCCTGTAACGACGACATCAGACACACAGAGATACACCAAATTCAGCATTGGGCAGCTCCCCTTCTACATGGGCGTTGTGCTATGCGGCCGTCCGTACCGACAGTGGTGCGGGCGGAAGAGCAGCGAGTATTCCTGGCGGCATATGAGGCACTGCGGCGTGTTCTGGATCCATATCGGCCTGAGGGCGAGGCGGAAGGCCTTTTCCCACTTGACGTACGTGCCCTCGTTGGCGGCGCGGAGCTTCCAGGACGTGAGCTGCCCCGTGAGCGAGTAGCCCGTGAGGTTGAGCTCGCGCTTTTTGCGGTTGAAGGCCATGCCGCGGTGGATCGCATCGACGTCGTACTCATCGTCGGGCTCGCGCTGGAGCTCCTTGGCGATGAGCGAGGCGTTGAGCATCATGACCCCCCGGAGGTGCTGCGGGGTCAGCGTCACATGCACGCGCGCGGGTCGCGGGGCACCGCCGCCGCCGCCGCCACCGTTGTCGGCGGGGGCCTCCTTGGGCATCGGGAGCTCGTAGTAGCAGAAGCGGCCATTGCGGTAGAGGAGAAAGTAGCGAAAGTGCGCATAGTCCCCGAGCTTGATCAGCGGTCCCTCCATGAGCTTCTGGTCCTCGTAGTAGTTGCTCACGGGCCCGTCGGCCACCGGAGCCGCCGTTCCCCAGCCGCTGGTGAGCCACGCGCGGCCCTCGCCGCCGTCGCCGCCCTCCATGGTCGCAGTCAACTCGTTCCCCCGCGAAATGTGCACACAAAGACTGAGGAGGACCGGGGTATCGACGATGAGAGGTTTCCAGCACCACCCATGCGATAACAAAGGGCCCAGAACACTTCAACGTCCACCAACATCCATCATATTCTGTGTTTTCATTCTTGGATCATGTTGGACGCGCTCGGTGGAAGCCAAAGTCGAGCACGGCATGCTCGGGCTTGGCGAGGTCCCCCTTGGAGACGCCCGCCGCGAAGGGGAACGGCGCTTGCAGGCCCAGGGCCGCCGCCATCTCCACGAGCGTCGTGACGTAGCGCACGCGCTGGTCCTCGCTCAGGGGCAGGAGGAACCTACGGCGCACGACGCACGGCACACCACCAACCCATTCATTAATCACTCGTTGTTGGCACGTGAGCCCCCCTCCCCACTCCCAACCCATAAACACTCAGCCCATTCACGTCAAGAAACGTACACGGACGACTCGACGCTGACGACCGACTGGTCCCGAAGGAGGCTCGTGAGCGACCGCTCGCCCTTGGCCGCGTCCTCGCGGTGGTGGTGCTGCTGCTGGAGGATGTGACAGTGCTGCGAGGACACGTAGACGCGGTCGAAGAGCCCCTGATAGCGCTGCTTGGCGTAGAGATCCTCGACCTTGCCCGTGAGGGGGATGACCTGGTGGTACCGATGGATTTTGAGACGTCAGCAGCAGGCGACAGATACGAAGGGAGGATCGCAGGGCCACACCTTGACGCCGTCGAGCGAATCCAGGATGGTCTTGGCTCGCCGCTTCGCCTCCTGCTGCTGGCTCGTCGCCGCCTCCAGGAGGATCCTGTCGTGCGTGTCCATGAGGTCCGTCGGGGACTCAAGGTCCAACTCGATTGTCACGTGTCCACGTACTCGGCGGACGGTGACTCGTCGTCTTGATTGGATTCGTCGATCGCTTCCACGATCCGCGAATGCTCGTTGACCTTGGCGTTTTCGTTGCCGATGCCGCTGTAGACGTCGTGCGCCTTTTTCATCCGGTAGACGTCGCCAGTCTCGATCTCGTGCAGATACGAGAGGATGTTATACACCGCCACCTCCACCGTGTTCTACGGGTCATTGAGCGCATTACATAGCCCGTAAGCGTCGACGACCACCCACACTACGCACGCTGCCAAACGTACGTGGCGATTCTGCTCGACACCGCTCCCCTTATTGTGGATCTCAAAGAGCTGCTCGGCGTACTTGTTGGGCTGGTCACACTGCACACCGAACGAGATGAAGGGCCCGATGACGATGTCCGTCCAGAGACCCCGACAGAGCACAGAGCCGTGGTGCTTCTGGCGCGCTTCCGTGTACGCCGCCATCGAGCGGTTCGGGACTGTGTACGTCTGGTCCCCAAACTCGAAGGCGATGCCCGAGTTGCGCCATTCGCGGTACTGCTTGATGTGGATGACGCTCGCGTTCTCGATCTTCTTGAGGTTCATCTGTGCACAATCAGTGATGAGCGTGCTTGACGTGGACGTTGGCGGACGGCAAAGGTGCTGTACCGTGTAGTCCCAGTCGATGAGGTTGTTGCGGTAGTCGTAACGGACTTCGTAGTAGTGGCGGAGGCGATGGTCGCGGAGCTTGGCGACTAATAGTCGGCACATACGTCGCGTCAACGTGGGCCCGCGCCAACTACTCATACGGGGGTCGTACCGTCAAAGCCGACGTTCCGGCGCCAGCTCTGGATTGTGTCCACGAGCTCGTCGCGGGTGCGCATCTTGAGGTGCGAGAGGTCGACCTGGTCCGCGAGCCACCCGCGGTCGTGGTGGACAAAGTCGATGAGACGCTGGGCCATCTCCTCGATGTACGCGCTCGTACGCTCCTGGACGAGCGTGTTGCCAAAGACCTCGAGGAACGTGTTGCAGCGCTGGCGCAGCGGGAGCTCCCAGTCCTGGGCGATGTGGAGCAGCAGCAGGTGCCGTGCGAGGCACTCGACGGATCGCTCGTAGACGTAAAAGTGGATGGGCCGGAGGCCCTCGTCGGGCGACTGCGTGTGACGGCGCCGGTGCGCGATGGTGTGGAGGACGTGGCGGATGTCCCCGGGGCCAATGAGGAGGACGCAGAGCGGCTCCACGGGCCCACCACCGCCGTTGGCACCGCCCTTGGGCCTCGCGTCGAGGCCCCGCTGCAGGTCAAAGGCCGGCGAGAAGCCCCACATGTTGACCGTCCCGAGGCTCATCATCATCGCGCTCGTCGTCCGTGCCATGACGGCGGCGGGGCGTTGCGTGAGAGGCGGATCACAGAGTGATACATGGAAGGTCGTGCTGTATCTGAAGCGGCATCATATATTACCGCATGCGACCGATTACAAGACCTTTCGGCCACCAGCTTCAACCAGCCCTAAAGTACCGTACAGTATAGTATGTACGGTAGGTAAAATGCGCATGCGGATGATGTGCAAGCCCGCACACAGCGTCAATCACCGTGGATGCACAGTCGGTCCGTCCGTCAGTCACAGGAAATGCGCAGTCAGTCACTCGGCCCACTTCCCGATTAACCCCGCTCCCCGCTCGTAGCTGCCGCGACTGGTATTCTGCCTCCCGATGCGCTTCGTCCTTTGCCTCTCACTCGTTGGCGCTGCCGCCGCCTTTGTGGCCCCACGCGCTGTTGACGCGGGCTTCGTCTTTGAGCCCGGCTGGTTCGCCGCCCTGCAACTCTCCGGGTGGGAGCGGGAGACTGTCGGCGGCTGCCCATGCGCCAACCCAACGCTATGCCTCCCCGTCGCCGCGACCACCGCCTCCGCGCCCCCCAAGCCCGAGGTCTACGCGTTCTCAGTTACCACGGACGATCGCTGGCGCCACTATGACTGGAACAAGGTGCGAGCCGACGGCGCGTCCGCGCCTTGTTGATGGACCCTGACCAACTCGCGACCCCGGGCCAGGTCACGACGATCGCCTGGAACGAGGACAAGGAGCTACTGTGCCACGCCCACGCGCGCGGGGTCAAGGTCGTGATCAAGCACAACTTTGATGAGACCGAGCGCCTGTGCGACCCCACGGCCCGACGGGAGTGGATCGCCGAGACGTATCGACGCATTGTGCAAAACTTTGCCGACGGCGTCAACATCGACACGGAAAAAGCCATGGCCGGGGCCACGACCCGCTGCCAGACGGAGCTGGTCCGTGAGCTCCGCGAGGAACTCGCCCGCCACGAGTTTACCAAGAACGCGCAGGTGCGTGCGCTCAGTCGAGACGAGTGAGCTTTCAAGGTCGAGACGTTGGGTGTCTGCTTGTCTGGGTGGGATGCAGGTCACGTTTGACGTCTCATGGGCCCCCCGGGGGGTCGACGGGCGCTATTACCAGTGGAAGGAGCTCGCTGAGCTCGTCGACTTTCTTTTTGTTATGTCGGTACGTCGGGGATATGGGTGAGAGCCACGGGCGTGGGCGTGGGCCGACCGTGTGTGCGATTGTGTGTTAGTACGACATGCGCAGCCAGATCTACTACCAGTGCCTCGCGGGGGCCAACTCGCCCCTGGCCCTCGTCAAGCAGGGGCTCGAGGAGTTCCTCTACGGCTACGACATCGCGCCGAACAAGCTCGTCCTTGGGCTCCCGTGGTATGGCTACCAGTACCCGTGCGAGACGTACACACCGGAGAACAAGGTCTGCGAGATGGCCACGGCGCCGTTCTTTGGAGCCCCGTGCAGCGATGCCGCGGGGAACCAAGTAGATGTCGGGGACATCCGCCGCCTGCTTCGCGAAGACGGTGGCGACGTGGCGCGCCGCGTGGAGGAGCACTGGGATCCCATGTCGCAGACACCCTTTGTGGTCTACGAGAACGCATCGACGGGCCGCGTGAACGCGCTCTGGTACGACAACGCGACGAGCCTCGCGCTCAAGAGTGCGCTCGTTGGGGCCCTCGGGCTCCGGGGCGTGGGCATGTGGAACGCCGACTCGCTCGACTACGCGGGCGACCCCCATGGGAGCCAGGAGATCTGGGACGCCCTCACTTCCTTCGGTGTTTGAGTAAGTGTTGTAGCAAATGCATGTTTCAATGGAAAAAAGCACCCAGTGTTTTAAACGCGATCTTGAAGAGCTCCATAAATGCCGTGGGTCTCGAAAGGGCAGAAAGAGAAAAAAAAAAGGATATGCGACCGTTTTTCTATGAAAGTGGATATGCGCCACAGCCCATGGCCGATCAGGGCCGAGTGCTGGCGGGGGGGTGCGTGCAACGAGGCTGAGCCTGAAGCTGAGGAGGGGGCAACAGCTCGGACAGCAGCCTCGCTCGCGGAGGGTTTCGATTGTAGCACCAGTGACAGCGACTTCGCTTCAAAAGCAACAGTCCCAGCAGCTCCAAGGGCAAGAAGAGGAGGGGGTGGGGCACAATCGCGCGCAGGTCGAAGGATTCGCCTCCACGCCGATTCACTGGCATTCATAATTGGAATCGCCCTTTTTCAGTCTTGGACGCTGCCGATCTGGATCCGCCCTTACTGACCACGGCGGCCGGCGGCTTTCACCAATCCGAACGAGCTCAGGATGATGACGAACCGCCAACAGCAGCAACAACCATCCCCCAAGGAGCCTTCCTCGACCAAGTACCATGGGCTCATATCCTCAGCAGCGTCGAGCAAGCACAGCGACTTCCGCACACCAACGATGGCCGCATCGGTGGCTTCGGCGTCTGGGCAGTATCACCACCACAGGGGAGGCCGCGGCGGTCACAGCCACTATCCTGATCTCCTCACGACCCCAACGGGGTTCGTCATGCTGGACAACAAAGTGGACTTCCACTCGCCCCGGCCCCACGCGAGACCGGCCATCCCCAGACCGGCGTCGCTTCTCCCCGGCGCCAACAGCCACTCGCCACTGCGGTCTCCATCGACCCCCTCCTCAATCACGATGCGGACCCCCCCGTCGCCGTCGCTGGGTCTCCCGATGGCGTGCAACTTCGAAGCCCTCAGCCAACACTTCCACCTCCCGCTCAAGGTCGCCGCGGAGAAGTTCGGCGTCCGCGCGACGGCGTTCAAGAAGCGCTGCCGGGCGATTGGAATCCGCCACTGGCCGTACCGCAAGGTCCGGAGTCTCAAGCGCTCCCTCCAGGAGCTCAGTCGCTGTCGGGACCAAGGGATCCTCAATGACAAGCAGCACCACCAACTCGTCGTCTTCCAGAGCCAACTAGACAAGCTCCTGTCCCCCGAGACCTACGGGATCGACCCCAGCGGCCGCCTCCCCCCCGGGGCATTCGATGACGACGACGAGAACGACCACGACTCCAATGGGGACTTTGACGATGATGACGACACGGCGTCGTGCGCGTCCTCGAACCAGAGCCCCCGAGTCGATGGCTACGCGACCTTTAGCGACTTCCGTGCCACGCCTCTGCGCCCGCTCAAGCGCCAGAAGAAACACCACCCGTCCCACCACGTCCCATCCCAGCAGCCCCAGCGGGGGCCCTCGCACCTGCCGACCAAGATGAGGAAACCTGCGACATCGGGCTTGAAACGGGACTTTGCCCTGCCGTCGGGCATCCACACCCGGGCACCCACGCCACCAACACCGGGAACCCCCAGCCCCCACTCGTCGTACTACTTCGCCTCGGAAGAGTCACCGCCGCATGGGGGCAGCGGTGGGGTCTTTGGGACCAGTCTCCACGGTCTCAACGTTAGTGGGGACGCCCCAAGCGTCTCGGTCCGCTTCGCGACGCACGCCCCCCACAGCCTCGCGAGCTTTGACGCGTACGATCCGTTCTTCCAAGACTTTAAGAGCGAATTCACGCTGACGATGGAGGACTTTGGGGGCGACGATCACAGCGTCGGCATACCCACCATGGGCTCGTCGTCCTTGTCTTCGTCCACACCAGGAAGGTCGGCCACGGGAGGGGGCAGGTCGACGAACGGCAGCAACAGCAGCACGGGCGGCGCGTCGTACGGCGCCGATCCGGGGGTGGGCGACGACTTCTTCCCGTTCATCCGCTCGCCTACAATGGCCGCCATTCGTGCGAGCGCGGGCATGATCCACTGCGGCGGCTCCAGCGTCAACGACACCGGTAGCAGCAGCAGATGCACCTCCCGGTCCGCGTCCACGACCACCTCGAACACGGACGCCGACCTCGACGCCGACCACGGCGACCTGGCCTACGGGTCGATGCCTGACCATGCGGGCCAAGGGGCCATCGACGACGACGACGATGATGTGTTTCTCCAAATCTCGCCGGATTATGGCTGCCTCGTATGATTCGCGGGATGGCATGGTCCGACCAAAAACGAACTGCCCACCAACCAAACCGAGTGCGTCCACGACCTCGGGACATCGTCTCGGGACGGCTGTCTGGACCGGCGCCTACCTTGTGGCTCCCGCGCCGACCACTGATGGTCTCGTATGTCCACGGCTGCGGTCGCTGCCCCACTCGTTGTATAATAAACGTGCATTGACGCATCCGTGGACGGTCATCACCGATACGACCACCATAGATACTACTGCCTGGAATGCTGCCAGACACCCGCCCCCCACGACATTTCAATTCGTGAGCCCCTCAAGAGAATGAGGGAGCACCAGGAGAGCGCGGCGAGCGACCGCATCCGACGCGCGCGCGAGTGCCACGAGCGCCTCCTCCGACAATGGCGCCAGCGCCACTGCGTCGTCCATTCGAGTGACAACAACTCGGAAGCCGTCGAGGCGACTGTGAGGAGACCTACTACCACACGATCTCGCAGTGGTCAAGTCGCAGAGGACGAAG
>JAADYI010000115.1:0-30832 GCA_023338185.1 Lagenidium sp. CBS 127285
CTTGTCCCGGGGATCCACCAAGTACGCCGTGCACGGACCAATGTGGTTGGCACCGTCGTTGGCGCGCATCTTGATCTTGCTGGTGCCCGTGGGGAGAGGCTGGAGGTTGGTGTCCGGGGTGAAGTCGAGGCAGTTGCCGCCTTTGCCGTTGGTATAGGAACCGCGCATTGAGATCGGATGCCCGAAGGTGCTGTCAATGGCGAGGCCCATGGTCGTGAGAGCGCGGCACTTGGGCTCGATCATGCCACCATGGGCGTGGACACTGGCGACGATGGTCGCGGTCGTGGCGAGAATGGCAGTGAGCTGCATGGTGGTGGTGCTGAGGGTGGAGGTGGTGATGCTGGTGGTCGTGGTTGCTCTTGTGGAGGCAAGTTGTGGAATGAACTCGGCTGCCATCGCCGTGTGTGGTCAACGCCCTTTCATGTTGGGACACGAGGAGGTCGTAGAGGCTCGATTGTGTCGGGCATGGGCCACTCATCCGCTGCCCTGTGCATTCAGAAGGTGATCATCCCGACAGGATCACCACACACATCGGCACTCGGGATTCCCAAGTGGCCCGACAGCTGCCTCCGTGGAAGCTCAACCTGGTTGACACTCGCTGCAGGGGCGAGTCTAGCTCCAGCTCTCGAAGATCTCCAACCTGTGGTTGGAGCAGATCGCGAGTCCTAAAATGTGGTCATCTCATGATCGCAGGCGCCGACTTTTTACATTGTTGGTCGTCAGCCCGTTACGAGCACTTGTCGACCAGCAGCTGCACACGCGCAACCCAGCGGATGCAACAAGTCGTTGGCCTGAGGGCCACGATCATGGCATTGTGTCAGGGCACATGCCAGTTGTCGAGGTCGCAGGAGCGACACCTGGCAGGGGCGACCCCAGCTGGGGATGGTGTGCAAATCTCGAAACGGTCGGCATGGGCAGGTGGTCGGTGACCGGATCGGCGGAATTTGGTGTAACTGGAGCATTTTGTGGGGTACTTTAGCTTGCGCCTGTCGAAGGGCGTGAGAGACTCACCAATGCGCCTCCGCATGTGCATGCGATGCATGTCCATTGTGTTGGGTCGTCATATGCGCGAGGTTGGAGTACGATACAGATAGTGTACGGCGGCCGAGGTATGTAGGCCGAATGCACGGCGCGACGGCTCGGATGGTGCAACTGTATCAGTTGCGACGCTTGATGGGGTTCAAGTCGATCAGACGAACGCCATGTACTGTGGGTGACGGGTGCAGTAAGTCGTCGAGATTGCTGGAAGAGGCCAGGCAGTTCTTTGATCCAGCTGGTCGTGGCTCATAACATGAGCTTGAGGCCACGGAGAACCACCGAATGAAGGAATTCGCCAGGGATCAGACATCTGCGCGGAAGCTGAGCCTGGTTGAATGTCGCATGCTTTGGCAGGAGAGTTATGCCGAGCAGGACTAGAGATGCCATCTTTTGATATCGGCGAATGTCTACCGCGGTGTGAAGGCAGCAAGTCGTTGGCTGAGGACTACGATGATATGGCATTGTACCATGTGTCATCATGCCATTGCCAAGGCTCCACTGCGTGTACGAGGGAGCCTGGCAGGGACAGTCCTAGCTGGGGATGTTGTGCAGGCCGTCTTGGGGAGGGCGTGTGGTTGGCTCTGGTGACCAGATCGGCGGAATGAGCTCACTCGACAATTCGGATCGTGCCAATGTGTCGGTTGCGAACTTTGATGGGGTTCAAGTTGGTCAGTCGACTCTTGTACTGTGGGCAACAAGTTGGCAAGGAAGTGGTAGTACACATATTACAAGACCCGCATCGTTTAGAGGACCTTGAAGCTCACACACTCCAGCAACATCAACCTCATGAAACGAAGTTATCACGAAGGACTGCAAGTGTTCGCGTTGGTGATCGCCTCATCCTGAACTCACTCAACATCAAGTGCCGTGAGGACTGCGCTGCGGTAGAGGTGTAGGAGATCTCGACTCCCATGATGGTCACTCCGGTGGGCAGTGGGCCGCGTCCTTGAAAAACTAGCTGGCGCAGGCAAGGGCCGAGGCAGTTTTCGTGGTGGGTGTTTTCGAGTGTGCTTCGCCCATCGATTTCTCGTTGCCTTCCTCCAAACTAGTGCAGATACTGCGTTTCACGCCCCTACGGGCATTACTCAACGAAATCAATCGACCAACTCCAGTTCTGATGAAGAATTGACAATGGGGAATGGGGAGCCAGCCACCCTGTCAACATAGAGCACTGAATTCGAGCTATTTTATCTTTGTCACGGATGCCCGTGCGTGCACCCAGTGACCCCAGTTCGCCTTGGGTATAAAGGCATCCAGCCATTTTGGTATTGATGCGCCATGGCCCCGCCGTCTTGGCACGAGAATAGTCCTGCTTCCGAGTGAGGAAGTCCCTGTGTGCATCGCCACGGTCGGCTTGGCGCATACATCGTCGGCAATCCGACCGTGATGGACGGGGATGATGAAAGCGCCTCCGTGGCGCCGACGGCCGCTGTGGTGACCAGCGGCCGCGAGAACAAGGACAAGGAGACCGTCAAGGTCGTCGTCCGCTGTCGCCCATTCAGCACCAAAGAGACCAACGAAGGCCGCAAGTCCATCATCACAACGGACACGCAGTCGGGTGTTGTCGGAATCCGGTGCCCGGACAATGATCAGATCAAGTCCTTCACGTTCGACTCGGTCTACGACGAGTCGACGACCCAACGGCAGTTTTACGACGAGTCGGGGTACCCGCTCGTCGAGAGCATCTTCGAGGGCTACAACGGCACCATCTTTGCGTACGGACAGACGGGTTGCGGCAAGACCCACACGATGCAGGGTCGGGACCAGCCCCCGGAGCTTCGTGGGGTCATCCCCCACTCCTTTGATCACATCTTTGAGAACATCAGTGCCGACCCGAGCAAGGAGTACATGGTGCGGGCGTCGTACCTCGAGATCTACAATGAGGAGATCCGCGATCTCCTCTGCGATGACCAGAAGAAGAAGCTCGACCTGAAGGAGAGTGCGGATGGCTCCGTCTACGTGAAGGACCTGATCGAGGTCGTTGTTGGGGACGTCGAGTCCATTAACAAGGTGATGGCCAAAGGTTTCAAGAATCGAACAGTTGGGGCGACGCTCATGGTGCGTGTGATGCTCGGAGGAAAGAATGGACACGCGGAAATCGGTGTCGTACTCACCCGCAGCTGGAAACTGTAGAACGAGGGCTCGTCTCGATCGCACTCAATCTTCACGGTGGTTGTGGAGGTGAGCGAGAAGATCGGCGGTGAAGACCACTTCAAGGCCGGCAAGGTGTGAACCGGGTTTTCATGTGTGGGGTTCTTTTGGGGCCATGCTGACGGGGACACAGTTAAATCTCGTTGATCTTGCAGGCAGTGAGCGCCAGAGCAAGACCGGTGCAACGGGAAACCGCCTCAAGGAGGGCTGCAAGATCAACCTGAGCCTGTCGGCCTTGGGGAATGTGATCTCGGCGCTCGTGGATGGCAAGGGCAAGCACATCCCCTACCGTGATTCCAAGCTCACGCGGTTGCTCCAGGACTCCCTGGGCGGCAACACCAAAACACTCATGGTCGCGGCGATCAGTCCCGCGGACTACAACTACGACGAGACGCTCTCGACGCTCCGGTACGCCAACCGCGCCAAGAACATCAAGAACAAGCCCATTGTCAACGAGGATCCCAAGGATGCAAAGCTCCGCGAGTACAAAGAGGAGATCGAGCGACTCAAGAAGATGCTCGAATCCCAGTCCCGGGGCTCGGTCACGGGGTCCCTGAGTGGCGTCTCCACACCCACACGGCCCCTAACACCGTCATCAACCGTCGCTGCCGCCGCAGAACGCGACTTGCAGCTGACCAGAGAGCGCGAGGAGATCGCAAAATACCAGCAAGAGGCAGCCCTCATGATGGAACGCGCACGCCGAATGATGGAGGAGGCAAAGGAACTCCAGGAACAGCAAGCGCGGCAGCCGCCGCAGTCGGTAATCGCCGAGGGTGGCGCCACGACGCCGTTGAGTCCCACTCGACCATCTTCAGTGAATGCCGCCGACCCTGGAAGCGGCGTTGAGACGCGCACACCGACACCACCGTCTGGGGACGCGGTCAACTCCCCAAAGCCCGGAAGTGCTGGTAGACCCATGACGCTGCCGCCTCTCCAACTGGCATCACCGAGAGAGCTCAAGCCTCAGACCCCCGGCCAGCCCACACATGCCGAGCAATCACCAAGCCAACTGCAACCACAGCAGCCACCGTCACAGCAATCCTCTGCCGTGAAGCCCACAGCGCCATTGGTTCCTGCGGCACCATCGGTGGTAGTTGACCCTGCGATCACGAGGGCACTCGACGAAGCCGCTCGGGTTGATGCCGAGGCCAAGGCGATGATGGCCAGAGCCGAGCAGATGATCAAGGAGGCCGAGCGGCGGGCCAAGGAACCGCCCAAAGTCAAGGTCGTCAAGGAGGTCGTCGTCAAGGAGGTCATTCCGGATGCGCACATCAAGGAGAAGGCCGAACTCGAGGTGTTCAACCAAACGATCCTCGATCAGAAGGACCGCATGGGCAAGGAGCTGGAGCGTACGCAGCAGGCCATGGAGTCGTATCTGCGGGAGAAGGAGGAGCTCAACTCGAAGCTCAAGAAGATCGAGGGCCAGATCCTCGGTGGGGCGTCGACCCGCAACCTCCACCACGCCGATGGCAAGCCCCTCGTGGACACTGAGATCGCCTTACTCAAGCAGCAGGTCGAGTACCGACGAGCACAGATCAAGCTCAAGGAAAAGGCCAAGCGGGAAGCCAAGTTCGAGGCCGCACAACGTGCACTGACCCTCGAAAAACAGCTCATCGAGGAGGAGCTCAAGACCGCCCAGGAGACTGCGCAGGCCAACCTCGCAGCGGCGCGGAAGAAGGAATCCCGGTATAAGGCCAAGCTCGAGGCCACGCGACAAGAGATAGTCGATCTCAACAACGAGTTCGAGCGGGAGCGAGAGAACCTCCTCGACACGATACGGGAGCAAACGAAGGAGAGCAAGCTGCTGGAGCAACTGGTCGAACTCTTCTTGCCCCAGAACGAGCTCGTCAAGGTGTGGGAGCGGGCCGTGTGGCTCGAAGACAAGGAGGAGTGGCAGCTCCCCAAGATCAAGCCCCGGAGCGATTTTCAACGGCTCAAGCTCCCAGCATTGGGGCTCGGCTCGCCATCAACCGTGGCCTCGGGCGGCGAGTCCGGCGGGGCCGAGGTCGTCTCCGATAACGAGGATTCCGGCAGCCCAACGATACCGTCCACCCAACGATCTGTGGGCTCGTCCGCGGGTACACGGGCGCGACCAAAGCCCAGCAAGCCCGGGACGAGCGGCAAGGCGTCGTCGCACCACGAATCGGGGCTTTTCAGCGGGCGCCAGGAAGAAATCGGCGCGAATCAGATCAGCCACGCGGCGGCGCGGTTGCTCTCCCCCGACAGCAGCCGTGTGTTCCCCGCATCGATCCGGCCCCTGAAGGAAGAGCCGCAGCCCCAGCAGCCTGAGACCTCAGCACCGGGGACGAGCAGCTCCAAATCGACCAAGAAGCCCAAGGACGGACGGCGGCGGTCCAAGGATGGGCGGTCCGCGGACAAGAGCCCCACGGCGTCCTCAAGTCCCGATTCGCCGAGATCTCATCAACCCCCCGTGGCCTCGGGGGAATCGCTGTTCGCCGGCCACGACGACCTCTTGACGCCTCTGCAGCCCGAGGGCTTCCACTCCCGGGACCGCCTGGCCTCTCGGCAGGGCTCCCGACAGGGTCCCCGGTCGATGGATCGGCAGATCGGGCACAGCAACACGAGCAGCCAGAGCAGCCTGGGCGAGTTTGACGCGCCGCCGTCGTCTCGGCCCCCTCGAGAGGCGAGCACGCCGTCGGCGGGGTTATCCACGGAGAAGCCCCCGATTCCCAGTCGAGGGGCCCACAGTCGCGGTGGTGGCTCCGGTAGCCGCGGAAGCAGCATACGGAAACACCACAAGGAAAAGGCCTCCGTCGACAGCGACAACGAGGCCGCTGTCGAGGCCGACGGGGTGGCCACCGCCGCCGAGAACAGCCCCGATGCCTCCCTCATCAAGAAAAAGACCGGCAAACACAAGAAGAAGCGGAAGGACAAGGTGGTCGCAGCTGAGGAGCACCATGACGAGGCGGATCTCCTCAACGACCTTGGTAGTGGGTTCTTCTTGCCCCGGGCCACGTCACCCCAGTCCCCCGAGCAATAGTAGTGATAGTTCGTAGACGGCGCCAATTGCCAATTGTCCGACCCGCCCCCACCACCGCGCGAATCGTATCCCGAGTCGAGTCATGTATTCGATATCCTACACCCCACGCTTGCTCTTGCGCTGTGCCGCTGACGCCGCCGTCCCGGCCTGCTGCTGTCGCATCTTCTTCTGCGCCTGGAAGAACGCCAGCGAGTCCGGGTCCTGGGCGCGGACCCGGTCGACCTCCATCTGGTCAAACTTCTCGCCGTCGTCGAGTTTGTCCTCCTTGTTGAACAGCAGCGCGCCAAAGTTGATGCCCGCGGGGTCGTTGGCGTCGTAGTCGTCGTCATTGGCCGCCGCGGCGAGGTGCTTGCCCTCGTCCTCGTACCATTCCTCAAACTCCCGCACGAGCCGCATCCGGAGGAGCTCGACGCTCCGGTTGTTAAACTCCATCTCGGCCCGGGCCTCCTTGAGGTCATCAAACAGCAGCCGGTACTCGCGCTTGGCCTCACGCTCCGAGGTCATCAACAAGAACTCTTCCTCGTCCACGACCTCATCCGCGCCTTGGCCCTGTGGGGCCTTCCCCGTCGGCGCAAACGACTTGCGCACCGTCGCGGCCGTCGCCATGGCCGTCGGGGACCCCGCCCCGCGGCTCGAGCGCTTTTCCTCAAGCTTGGCCTTGACCTCATCGATCTGGGCCTTGACGGCGTTCAGCCGGGTCGAGATCATCTTGACCTTCTGCCGCGAGTCAAAGAGCTTGTCCTTTTCATCCTGCAGACTCCGATTCACCTTCTTCGCGGGGCCGGTCTTGTAGTACTTGAACGCCTCGTTCTTGATCCGTGCCGCGCGCGTCGACTGGCCGTCGTCCTCGTCGTCCCCCGCGGTGGTGGGGTCATGCCCCTCCCCGTGACCCTCGTCCAAGTCGCCCATGTGACCGCCCCCGCGGGCCTTGCCCTCGGTATTTCGCGGTGCTCGTGTCGGTGACGGGCTCCGATGCCGCGACCGCCCGCCGTCGTCGCCCTTGGCGCCAACCCCGCTGCCACCGACCCGCCCACCGTCCTCGCGCGGTTTCTTCTTGTGCGCATCCATCGTCGACGGCCGCGCGGCACCGGCAGCGATGCCCAGGCCAAAGCCCGGGGCCGTGGGGTCGTCCTCCCCGACGAGCTCCTCGGCCCCCACGCGCCCGTCGCCCCCGCCTCCGCCTACTCCGCCCATGTGATGATGGATGTCCGCCCGAGAACCATTCGAGCTCTGCGTGCGCGAGGCATTCGACCCCGCCGAGTGGGTCCGCATCGAGCCCCCGGGGTGCGCCAGTGCCTCGGACTCGACGTTCTTGTACAGGATCTTGAACTGGCGAAACATCTCGCGAATCTCGTGGATGCTGTTGAGCCGGAGGGCCTCGTCCTCCTGCTCGGGCGTCCCGGCGTCGATGAACTGGCGAACGACCCGCATGAGCTGGTGCTTCTGCTCGGGGGTGTGCTCGTCGTAGACGATCCCCGTGCGCTCGACAAGGGCATCGTGCATGACGAGCTCGTGCTTGAGCTCCTTGATCTGCTTTTCGTACTTGCGGACGAGGATCGCCGGGTCCGTCTCGACGATCGTCGCGACCTCGTTCTGCACGCGCATCATCCGCTGCGCGAGTTTGAGCGTCGAGATGGTCTCCTCGAGGTGCTTGCTCTCTCCCCAGATGCACGCAAACATGAGCGTGTTCGAGTTGCCCCCCAGCGAGTCCTTGAGGACGTTCGTGAGCTTAGTCTGCCGGTACGGGATGTGTCGCTGCTCCTTGGCCCCAAGCGCGACGATGCACTGCTCCAGGAAGCTCAGACTCTGGTTGATGTACATCGACTCCTTCTTGATCGTCGACGTGTGGGCCTTGGCCTCGGCGTTGTTTCCTCCGTCGTCCATCGTCTTCTTGAGTCGCTCACTCCCGGCGAGGTCAACGAGGTGGAGCTTGCTGTGGGTCACCCGCTCGTTGCCCCCCGCGCGGGACTTTTGCGAGATGTGCAGCGTGAAGATGCAATGCGAGCGGTTCGAGCGCTTGTTGAGCTGATGCTCGGCCACCGTCCGCTGGAGCTCGCCGTTGAAGAGCTGGTCCAGGGCCTCCTGCTCGGTCTGGGCCTCGATCTGCGTCAGTCCCCGAACGTAGGTCCCCCGGGCGTCCTCGACGACCACGAGGTCCCCACGGTGCTCGCCGTCGGCGGGGCTCGTCGTCGTCTGGACGTTCTCGAGGAGGTCGTAGATGCGGTCGTTGTAGATCTCCATGTACGAGACCCGGATCCCGTAGGCCACCTCGATGCGGTTCTCGACCTCCTCGTAGACCTGCGCGATGGCCCGTGGGGCGATCCCCCGGTGGAGGTAATTGCGCGTGTCCCCGATCATCGTGAACGACTTGCCGGCGCCGGTCTGTCCGTACGCGAGGATGGTCCCGTTCACGCCCTCGACGACGGCCCCGTGGACAATGTCCCGGGCGATGGCCTCGTAGACCTTGTCCTGGCTCGCATTGTGCAGCACCTGGTGGAACCGGAAGCGCCAGCAGTCCTTGCGGTTGGACGGCGCCGCGGTGGCGCCTGCCACTGGGCTCGGGTCCCGCCCGGGGGAGCCCAGGCCCCCGTCGTGTTTCCCCGGTGAGCCCCCGCCGCCCCCGTTGCCGTTGCCGTTGCCGTTGCTGTAGACGGTGATGGCGTTGTCCTCGAGGTCGATCTGGATCTGGTTGGTCGCGAACGTCGCCGTCGGCCGCGTGCGGATGATCACCTTGACCCCATTCCGCCCCATGTTTCGTCGCGGTGTACTGTCACCTCGTGCTCCTTGCCACGGGTGCTAAATTCAATGCGCGCGCGCTCGGCGCTCGGCCAAACAACCCGCTCGCCCACTACCACTCGCAGTGCCGGCCGTCGATGAAACGACGCGAACGCCCACTTCAACCAAGTCAAATTGGCCCAGTTTCGGCGACAACTAGGCTAGTACATTGGCCTGCTACAGTAGTGCGTGCGAGCGTTCTAGCATTGTGTTTTCCGCCGTGGGTCCATGTGTTGGCTTAGCCACCTGATGCAAATCAACTCTTCTAACACGACGACACCTTCAAGCAATCAGCCACCGCCACACACACACGCACACCGCACTGCACGCGGCCCCGGCCCCCAACAACTGGGAGCACCCGCCTCGGTCATTCGCCATTCTTCCCAGGGGAGTCTCCTACGACAGTAAAACACACCGCACTCTCTCTCTCAAGAAGACAGTTTTCGGGCCCGCAGAATGAAGCTCGCGTCGCTCCTCGTCGCCGCCGCCGCCGCGGCCGCGGCCCTGACGACCACGACCGCCCAGGAGGCCACCGCGGCCCCGGCTGGCAGCAACTCGTCGTCGACGCTCGGCTCCGGCGTCGGCTCGGGCTCGGGGGGCCAGAAGCCGTTCAAGACCATCGCGCCAAGCACCGGCACGCCCTCGGACCCCGCGGGACCGTCCCCGTTGGACTCGCTCAAGGCGACCCCGAGCAAGGACTCGTACCACATGAAGCCCATCCGGGTCGTCCACGCCCGCGTCCAGGGGGACTCGCCGGAGTTGGTCAAGGGCCGCTTCGTCTCGAGCTACGGCAAGGGTGACCTCAACGCCGGCTACCTCATGGCAATGGATACGGTCAACACGGCCAGTGTTGAGGGCGCGCTTATGTATGTCCAGGCCGAGGGCATCAACGTGAGGACCCGGTCGACGGAGAACCGTTGCGAGCGCAAGTACAAGATGCGCAACATTGTCTTCTACGAAATCGTGATCGCCCAGACCAATGAAACGATCGCGCAGTTCCGGGACAAGTGGAATACACCAGAGTATGGCCCCATGGTCCCGATGGACGGCGGTCGTTGTACCCCCAAGGACAAGGATGGCAAGGTGATGCCCGTCGAGTGCTTCCAGTTCAACGGCGATAATGGTCACCCGAACCTTGGTCCGTTTATCGGTGCTGGCATCAAGGCCGACGATGCGCGTGCCCCCTATCCCGACAACTACTGGTTCTCGTTTCCGAGCACGTGCCCCACGAAGGGCTGGGTCGGTGAGAACAAGAAGACGGACGAGTGCCGCAGCAACACCCGCAAGGGTCTCTGCCCGCTTGGCCAGGCCCCCGATGGTGTCACCTGTACGTTTGCGTACGATATCCTCGGGTGGGTCACCATTGATGATGTTGTTGGCATCACGAGCATCGTAAACGAGAAGACGGGCAAGCCTTATGGCAACTTTACGCTTTGGTGCGAGGCGGATCCCAAGCACATCGAGTTCGAAGGTGATGGCTCTGCCGGTGGTGCGTCCAAGAACCTTCCCTTCTGGGACAAGCCAACAGATCCCAAGGCGAACGCGAAGCGCGCCGAAAAGGTTCTTGAGATCTACGACGACATCATCGCCGGTAAATTCGCATCGACGATGATTGATGCCAAGGACATGAAGGCATTCAAGCCCCTCCCGTCGCCTGAGGATCTCAGCAAGAAGAACCCGCCGTGCTACGAAAGTGTTCCATCGTGTGCGACTGGCTGCAAGCGTGTGGGGTACTCACAGCTCTGCAAGCCTTGCACGCCTGGAGAGGACGGCTGCAAGGTGGCCCCGAGCGGCTTCTCGTTCCCCAAGCTCGCAAAGGCCCCGACCAAGTTGTCGGATGACCAGCTCACGTCCGGCTCGAATCTGATGGACCTCATGAACCCGGAGGGTGCTCGGAAGAGCGCCTCAAGTGTCCACACCGTCGCGTCCGCGGTCGCCCTTGTTGCCGCCGTCGCTTGCGTGATTGCATAGACTGGGAATGGTTAGTTTGGAGGCAAAATTGGGCGACTGCCTAACGTACTGCATTGTGTTATCTTCGGAAACTTTCCGTCGTTTGCCTTCTGGGTCTGATTCTCAAGATTTTGTCGTCGTAATTTATATGGTAATGCTCTCGAATTTTTCCATTGTGGCCATCTTAGTTACCGTATCCCAGTATACTTTTGCAGGTGGAATGTCTCCTGGATACAACACGGCGCACTCAGCCGTATTCTGATACGGGCCTCATTGACTGTCTGTGCAGTCACGGCACGACTCTCGCTCTCGTGTCCTTCATCGCCACCACGGCCAAGTGCTCACGACGAAGAGGCCGGTGCCCATGACGCACAGGCGGCGATGGTGGTCCCAAGGGTTCCTGGGGCTGCTTGTGGTGTATCCGGTACTAGTATTCACGACCATAGCTGGTGAGGTCCAGGGCGTCTACGACGACCAAGTGGCGATCCTCACGCGCCGCCGTCACGACCCAGCGGAGTGGTGCATGGGGTTGCTCATCGCCCCGGACTCGCTCCTGACGTACGCCCACTGTCTCGAGCCCGTGGATCCGCCCGTGTGGGCCTACTTTGGCAACACGGCGACGGGATTCCGTGGTCGACGTGGTTTGCGAGATCTCTCGGATCATCCGCGAGCAAATGCGACCAACCGCAGCGACCTCGAAAGCGACAAAAGGACCATGAACCCAGCGATCAGCACGATGCAGCTGCCGTCATCGACGTCATCGCCAAACGAGGAGGTGAAAGTCGGCGACATGGACGACTGGGTGCGCATCACGGAGGCCATTGTCCATCCCGAGTACGTGGACGCCCAACAGACGCCGTCACTGGACGTTGCCGTCGTTCGCCTCGAGCTCGCGCGCGTGCAGACACGGCCGTTCACCCTGGCGGCTCGGATCAGCAACTCGACAACAGATCTCAACATCAGCTCGGGGACGTTCATTCGGAGCTTTGAGGCATTCCGCGTGCGCCTCGAGCCGCTGCTGGGACGGACAACCGGCGCCAGGAAGGTGCAGGCACTTGGCCCGTATCGCAAGGTCACGTGGGGCTACTGCGAGCGAGGGCGGGCGGCGCGGCAGCTCTCGCACCATGGACTGGTATGCGCCGTCGCCGGCGCGGTCGAGCGCCGAATTGCGGAGCAGCTGAACAACGTGTTTGTGACGCTCGATGGTCAGCTCCTGGCGCTGAGCCTCGGGGATGCCGCAAGCGATAGCCACCGATTCGTCTTCCTCTCGGAGCTCGCGGCGTTCATCAGCCAGGCGACGCACCGACGCGGCATTTGGGTCCAGCCGATGACGCTGGCGGGCGGGGGCAAACCTCCTACGACGCTCCAGGGCTACGTCGCCGGCCTGCGGATGGAGACAACCGGGACCAATTTCTGCCTGGGCTCGCTGATCGCCCCTCAGTTTGTCCTCACGGCTGCTCACTGTGTCCAAGGCGTCGACTTTGCGCGCGTCTCAGTGGGCTCGTGGTTCGGCGCATCCGACCACGACGGCGAGCAGATCAAGGTCGAGCGCGTCACGATCCACCCCCGGTTCCGCGCGTCGACGTTTGAGAATGACTATGCGATCGTCAAGCTCCAATACATCAGCATCCAGCCGCCAATCACGCTGTACAATGGACGTCGCGCCGTTGCCCCTGGCACGAGACTCACCTTTCATGGGTATGGGCCAAACACTTCGGCGGACGCGCGCAAGCCCGAGCGTTGGCAGCAGCAGGCAGTGGAGCTTCCGGTGGTCGGTCCGATGGCTTGCAAGGCCGCGCTGCAGCCCCCAGTACTTGACGCCACGATGCTTTGTGCTGGTGGTGAAGCTGGCAAGGACGCCTGCCAGGGCGACTCGGGTGGGCCCTTGGTCATCAGCGATGGCGCCGGCGTGGCGCTCGTGGCGTCCGCGAGCTATGGTCGGGGCTGCGGCATGGCCGGCGTCCCGGCAGTCTACGCGCTCACAGCCCAGGCCGCCGAGTTCATCAACGACAACGTCCTCGGCCACCGCTGGCGCTTCACTCGTCCATCGGATGAACCACAAGGGCCCGCGCTGGCGTCGGGTGCGCAGTCGCCCCCACTCTCAGAGTCATCAGTGTCGCCGTCGCGGTCCCCGATGAAATCGTCTATCGAGGACGTGGACGAGCGCAGTCGGCAGCAGCAGCTGAGCGAGGAAGAGGCAGAAAATGTCGTCCGGGAGATCGGGCGTCGCGGGAACTGGTCGGGGAGCCCAGCCATCGCCCTGGACCCCACGGAGCGGATGCTCCTGGTTGGTCATCCCAAGGCAAAGGCCTTTACGCTGGACGCCGTCGCCAGCGCGCTGCTCCTGCTGCCACTGTCTTCGCATGCTCGTCTTCCTCGCGCCGCTATGCCGTATCGCTGCACGGGATCCATTCGCTTTTACTCGACGCGGGATCTCGGAGGCATCGAGCGGGTCATCAGCACACGTGATGGCAGTCCCTTGCGCCAACGTCGAGCACGGTTTTCATGATTGAAATGGTTCAAGATGGCACTCATTGGGGGCTGTCACAATGATCGGGGTCCCGTATAAGTCCGATAGGGTTGTCATTGGGCAACGACTCGATTATGGCGTTGCCCATTGGGAGGGTTGTGGGAACTGGTTGGTGGGCTCTTTCGAAAGGGGGCAGGCTCAATCCTGTGGCGGACGCCGACAAGAAAGCGCGATCGGCACGTGACGACGACCACCACCATGGCGACGGCGGCGACGGATCTCGTCGCGTACGTGAACAAGCTCCTCGGGCTCGCGGCCCCCAAGGCTCTGGACCTCGCGGCCGAGATCAAGAAGGCCGAGTGGCCGGCGGTCGTCGCGGCCGTGAGCCCCAAGGCTGATGCGCTCTTGGCGCTCGAGGTCGAGGCCGACGTCGAGGGCTGCTTCAACCTCCTGTTTGAGATCACCCGCCAGCTCCCCGCCGACAAGGTCCCCGCCGAGGCCAAGAAGCTGCTCACGGTGGTCACCAGCAAGCACGACGACAAGGCCGTGCTCCGCCTGCGCATGTACGTCGTGGCACTTTGCTTTGGTCACTTTTTGGGGTGCGAGGCTGATGAATGCCGTGTGTCTCGGAACCAGTGCCTCGAACCTCTTCAACAAGCTCGCGGGTATCCCCGGCGCCCGCTTTGAGACCCTCCTCGCGATCATCGCCTATGCCGACAAGACCGACAACCTCGAGCTCGTCAGCAGGTAGGAGGCGCGTGTCGAACCAGGGCAGATCCACTCAAACGCATCGGGCGCATGGACTAATGAGGTCGCAACAGCTACTTTGATGACGTTGAGAGCCTCTTTGATGCGGCCAACTTGACCAATGACAAGCGCCGCCAGCTCTACCTGGCCATCGCCGACGTCCTGGCAAAGAACGACGCCAAGAGGTGCGTGTATGCAGCACGATGTGCATGTGAGACCAGCTTCTTATCCTTTGTTTTGCAGCCTCAAGGTCGTTTTGTTCTTGGAAAAGTACCTCGCGACGTTCACGGAAGCCAAGGACGCCGCCGCGGGCAAGGAGGCCGCCATTCGCGCTGTCAAGCTCGTCCTTCAGAACCCGATTGCGAGCTTCCTCGCCCGTGTTGACATTGTCGCCAACCCCGCGGTCGCCGCACTCAAGGGTGACGCCAAGGCCGCCAAGCTCGTTGAACTCCTTGACATCGTCTCGGCCAAGACGTTGAAGGAGTTCACGGCGTTCCAGAAGTCTGCTGGGTCGGCGTTCTTCAAGGACAATGGCCTTTGCGAGACCGAACTGGCCTCGACCATGCGCCTCTTCACCCTCTGCTCTCTGCCGACGGGTTTCGATGACATCCCATACGAGAAGGTCGCCGCGGCGCTCGCGATCGAGGAGGAGGAGGTGGAGAAGTGGGTCGTCCGGGCCATCACGTCCAACTTGATCAACGCCAAGGTCGACCAGCTTCGCCGCACCGTGGTGATCACCCGTGCGTTGCAGCGTGGGTTTGGCCCCGAGCAGTGGGCCGAGATTCAGGCCAAGCTCGACTTGTACAAGAAGAACGTCGGTGCCTTATTAGATGTTGTCCGGAATGCCCGTCAGGCTCATCAGCAGAAGTAAACTATGGAGACGGACGAGGGCGCGCATGAGGATGACCGACGACCGACCACACCACGGGGCGCAAGCAAGTGGGGGGTGATTTTTTTTAGTGATTTGATAGCTGATAGAACAAGCGGGGTGGGCTGTGCGATGACGTAGTGCGGGCAGAGATCGATCAATCGGCATCGTGATTGCAGCAGACTTGGTCGCACGGCTGGGGATGGGGGGAGGTGACCGCCCGCATGCGTCGCTCTCACCGGCCATGCCGTCGTTAACCATGCTCAAGATGGAATTTGTGGGTGGATGTTTGTTGCTGCACGGCTGTGGAGCTTTCTTTCTTTCTCTGTTCGGCTCAAGGCGGCGCCGCAACAGCGAGCAACAGGACGACGTTCACGTGGGCTCACACACACCGAGCGGAACCTCGATGTAAAGGTCCACGATCATTTGGCGATCGATCGCGAATAATTTTGGGCTGGGCCGCGGCGCTGATTGTGATTGCTGGTCAGACATTGTAAATGCGATGATGTCATCGCCGTATTTATATGGTGGCCGCGCCGGCGTTGCTGAGCGATTCGCGCTGTTGATTCCGTTGGGGATTCGGGAGGCGGCCGGCGCGACTCACTCAACCCATGGCCATGGGCGAGGACGGCGGCGCGGGAAATGACACCGAGCCCCGAGTGCCGCAGGGGCCGAAAACGATGGCCTCGGCTTCGACCTTGGTGGTCGTAGAGGCGAATATGCACTGGCCGTTGCCCGGTGAGGAGGCCCCCGACGCCGGCTCCGATGCGTGGGACGCCGACCAAGTGGTGAGTGCGGTGTTGATCGCAGTGGGCGCATTGTAGCGCGCCGGGGGATCGCGATCTCAAGATTGACTCGACTGTGGGCTGTGTCCGGTGATCAGTTTGCCATTGCGATCCGCGGCGTGGTCGACGCGATGCTCCCGGCGGTGGTCGCCACGAGCGTGCACATTCTCTCGGACGGGAACGTGGGCTTTCCCCGGGACCTCGAGCCCGTGGCCCCTCCGATCGACCGGAATGGCGCCTACTTGCTCCAGCGCAAGACCAAACACAAACGCTCTGCTTCACTGATGAACCGCCTGGGGAAGAACTCGATCTACAACGTCTCTCGGGCCGTGTCTCGGGCGAGCTCGCGTTCCCAATCACGGTATGGACCCGGGCCGCCGTCGCTCTCGAATACGTCCGTGAGCCTGTCGGGCTCGCTCTTGGCCATGAAGATGGCCAAGCTCGCCCTCAAGCCTCCAGCGCAGCGGCCATCCGGTCCGTTCCCGCAGGACCAGGAACGGGGCGATAATGGCGGTGGCGTCGGAGATAGCTATGCGGGCTTGTCCTCGCGTTACTCACTGGCCTCCGGGACCGCCCGATCATCCCGGACCTCGCGAATGCCTGTGGATTATCAGGAGCTCCGGCGCCGGGAGGAGATCACACGGGACATTGCGAGTCGCGAAGACCGCGAGCGTCTGACGGCGCGAATACAACGCATGAGTCAGTACCAGCTGAAGCTGCGGTCCATGGACGATCCGACGGTATCCCTGGAGCGCGAGGAGCGACAGGCCGCGGCAAAGGCCCGCGGGGGGCTCCTCAGTCGCAGTCAATCTCGTGGTGTGGCATCGACGTCGATCATGGCGGCGGCCGCCGATGCCACCGGCATCTCATCCCGGTCCAGTGAGACAACGTACCGCCCGGAGGACTACGAGAACCTCGCGTCTGAGGTCGTCGTGCTCGACCCACGCGGCGAACTTGTCGTCGGGGAGAATTGTCGCGTCGTGACGAAGAAGGCCCGGGCCGATCTTCACAGTGACATGTTCCAGCAGAGCAACATCCGCCCGCGTATTCGACTCCCCGAGCCTGAGGCAGCGGAAGAGACGACTGCCGGATCAGGTAACTCGACGACCACGAGCGAACTGCCCATCGATGCCGCCCCACGATCGCCAGCGACTCGGGGCTCACCAGCCCCCCGAGTCCCGTCCCGGCACTCTCCCGAACGAAAATTCGTAACCACGCAGGTATGCCATGGTGAAAACCTTTTATGGATATGTGATGCTGACTCGCGTGTTGCCGCTGTCTTCACCAGCACCCAGCGTTTGAAGGCCTGCAGGGGACGTTCCAGTCCTACCCAAAGATCGAGCTCGACCCCAAGAAAACTCCTCTCACCAAAGGGGTCGCGATCAAGAGCCCAGAGCTCGCCCCACTCCCGCTCGCCAGCGTGACGTCGCCGCTGAAAGACGTCCTACCACCAAGTACCAAGGCCAAAGTGAAGAAGACGACCCACTTTGTCAATCGCATCGAGGACGACTCCACAAACGACGGCGTAGAACGGCAACTTCAGACGATGCTCGCATCCAAAGGCAGTCCCCAGTTCAAAAGCCCTCTTACGGTATCCACGGCTACTGGCACACGTCCGCTTGACCCAAAGACGAGCGCAAGGCCGACAACCCGTGGACAGCCGGCATCAAGAGACGCATCGGATGCGAACTTGCCGAAACACACGGTGCGTTGCTGCTTGCTCGTGTGTGTATTCTCGATGATGTGGCTCGTAGAGTGCAACTAACGCACCATATTCTTGGTGGCAGCAGAATCATCCCTCAGCAGTGCAATATCCGACCACACGGCTGCGAACACCGGCGTATGGAAATCGCCTGGGCCGTTTGGCCGCGTTGGGAATGGAGGCATTGGATCCAATTGACGACGACGAGCAGTCCCACATCACCAGCAAGGCCACGATGACGACGTTACATACTTCCGGACTGCCAAAAGTGCCATACATGCGGGAGTTCCCAACGGCGCCCACAGGGCACATCCAAGTGCTTTCCTCCAAGGTCGCGGCGACGCTCATGGCGCCGTCTCCGGCTCCGGGTTTCCCATTCGCATCCCTCCCGACGATGATTCGCGGCAAGCGATGACGACGGTATGGCGCATGTGCCTCATCATGGAACACGGAAGTGGATGGAAGGAGACGTCTATGGACATTTAAAACCACTCACTGGTTTTTCTTGTCTTCATTTGCTGGGACCATGGGGCTCGAGCTGTGGCCGTCCTTTGCCTCCTCGAGCCGTTTGAAGTAGAGCTGCAGGTCCTTGTCTCGTTTCATACCGGCACCGACAAAGGCATTGATCAGCTGACAGTTGAAGATCTGGTACACGAGCGTCTGGTTGTAGAAGAAATTGGCATTGCCAGACGCCGGGAAGAGCCAGAGAAACCACATCACGGGCAGCATACACGATGCCACGCCGAGGCCGAGCGCGTACACAAAGCGGTTCTTGATCGCTGTGATTCAAGTTTCAAGTAAGCACTGTGAATGGGACCCGAGTGTGGCAACAGCGACGTACTCATGACTGTCTTGGCGTGAATGATCATTAAGCTGAGGACGAACCCAAAGTCGCCCATGGAAGGATACGCCTGAAACAACGAGCCCAAACCAATAAGTGCGCATGCATACGCCTGTGGTCGGTTGCTGCAGCACGGGCATCAGAATTTTTTTGATAAGCCATCCCGACTCGAACCATAACCCACCGAAGCCGGAAAAACATTGGAGCGACGTAAATCAGGGGGTGCAAGTGAAGCACAAGCAGAAAGTAGGGGATGAAGCGGTCGAATACTTCCATGAAGAAGTACCAGAAGATCCCGACGTTGGGCGTGAGGTCCGAGTACTTGGCCACCCACACGTACGTTTCCTACATCATCAGCCCACGGGGATCAGCTCGTGGCCTCGCCGTCCATCGTGATGATAGATCACACATCGATCAACTGACCGCAAGGAAGTCCCATCCGCCCGTTATCGCCTTGGACACGTACAGCAACGCCCCGAGCCACGCAACGACGAGGAGGACAAAGCGGGGGGCGATTGATTTCGCTGACACCCCATTTTGTGTGGCTCTGCTGAGCAGCAGAATCATGGGCACGACAAGCAGGACCGGGTAGACCGCCACGTAGATCCCCAGGGCCAGGAACAGGGCCGTGCTAAGCATGGCCCCATCTGTGGCGAGGAGGAGCCCCGCGAGCATCAGGAGATGACTCAGTGAGGTCGTTGACATGGCCACGTTGGAGCCGAGCGTGTAGGGATTGAAGAGATACCTAATCGAGAGTCAACGACCGTCCCCATCAGACACATCGCGCACGGAGCAGCGCCAAGACAGCATCGAGACAGCACGTACACGGCAGCAACGGTCCGCGGGAGCTCATGGGGGCTGAGAAGCGGCGAGAGAGGCATCTGATCAATCCACGCGCGGGTGTCTGCCCTCTCCTCCCATTGCTGCGTCCGTCGACAGAGTCTTGCGAGGCCCGCGGCGATGACGAGGTCCAGAAGGACGAAGAAGCCCCGCGCCGCCAGATCTTCAACCCCCGCAGGGAGCGCCAATAGCGGGTAGAGCGCAGCGAAGACCAATGGCGGCTGATGGAAGACGTCGCCCGAGTACGGCGAGCCAGTCTCCGAGAGTAGAAACGCCGCCTCCCGGAGCCGTGCAAAGGCGCTGGTGGGGGTGACGAGCTCCGGACGGGCGGCGAGGGTCCCCGCGAATCCCGGGAGCCCGTGGAGGAGCGCCCGGAGCGCTGCCCCGGCGAGGAGGACGCCCACGAGCGATGCGTTCTTCGGCGTGGAGGTCAACGTCATGGCCACAGTGGAGGATGGACACTTGATCTCATTGTAATTGTACCTGGAGTAACCCTGAATATCCTATGAAATGGTAACGGGTATCAAATAATGGAAGCGAATGAGTTCAAAGCCACACTTGCTGGTGTGTCCGTGGCAGGGGAAAGATGAGCCTCCGTGCATCATTGGCCCGGCGCCCGGGGCTGCTCCTCGCCGGCGCGACGGTCTACGCCGGGGGCGTGGCCACGGCTTATCTGACGTTCTACGAGCCCCCGGAGGCCGCCCGCGTGGCCGAGCGCGAGATGACCGGCGCCCGCCGCCGTGAGGTCTTTGACACCAACGCCGACAAGTACGACCGAGGTGCGTTGTATGCATCACCCGCGCCAAATAGGTGGCTGGAGGGTGCTGATGCTCATGACTTGACCTGTGATTGGTGGGTCGAATCCATCACCTCCGCCGTTGATGCGCTGCAGATGTGGACCTCGATGAGACGCTCGTGGGCATCTCGCTCATGCGCCGCTTCCTCCTCCGGCACGCTCGGGGCCGCGTCCTCGAGGTGGCCGCGGGCACGGGCCGCAACCTCAGCTACTATCCAGCGTCGACCGAGCTCACCCTGACGGACTTTAGCCGGGGGATGCTCGACCAGATCGCCGCGGGGCAGGGCCCCGACGGCACGTCTCCATCCTGCCGGCTGGAGGTCATGAGCGCCGAGGCCCTGACATTCGACGCGGACTCTTTCGACACGGTCGTCGATACCTTTGGGCTCTGTAGCATGGACGACGGCGTCCAGGCGCTGCGGGAGATGCAGCGCGTGTGCAAGACTGACGGCGGCCGGATCCTCCTCCTCGAACACGGCCGGAGCCACTACGAGTGGCTCTCGTCGATCCTTGACAAGTTTGCCGGCCTCCACGTCCAGCGCTGGGGTTGCCACTGGAACCGCGATATCCTGGGTCTCGTCGAGACCGCCGGGCTCGAGATCGAGACCGTCCATCGATTCCACTTTGGCACCACGTACTACATCGTCGCGCGCCCCGCACGGCAACCGACGAAGGCCGATCCAACAATCGCCACTACACAGCCATAATGTCAGATATCAACATGCCAATCAATAGACGCTCGACCATTTCAAACTGTAAACGTCCATGCACCCACACGCGTGGATTTCGCGCTGCATTTTTTTTTTTCATATGCAGTCGCGACTGTTCGCACCCCTTGCCGACGCTTCAACCTCTCAGCTCCAGACAGGCACCGCCAAGTCACACACACGAAGAACCAAGAACGACACAATGTCCGAAGTGGAGGAGACATTGGAGCGGGTCAAGAATCACAAGGGCGTCGAGGGCTATGTGATCGCCGACCGGAATGGCAACGTCCTTCGCCGGCATCCACAGATGCAGCTTTCAGAGGCAGAGAAGTACGCGACATACATGAAGGAGTTGACCACCAAGGCTCGAGGTGTTGTTCGCGATCTAAACCCCAAGAACGACCTTCAGTACATGCGCGTGCGGGTCAAGAAAGTCGAACTCCTCGTTGCCCATGGTGAGTCTCGTGTTCGACGTTCGTCGTTTTCAGTCGTTTGTCTGTCAACCAATGCAGATTTTTTATCACACCACCACAACAGAGAGAGATTTTCTTGTCGTGGTGATTCAGAAGTGGACGCCTGCAAATTCCTAGACGTGAGAGGAATCAACCAGAGGGTGGTCTACATGCACTTAAGACGAATCGTAGTCGATGCACTTGTGATTCTCGATTCTGCCTGACTATGATACACTTGATATTACTTTGCAACGCGAGCATCCATACGCTCAATTCGCTGGGCCTCAAGTGCGAGCATGGCGTCCCAATTGCTTTTCGTGACTTCATCCTCACCGTGGCTCAATGCCATCAGCCGAGCAAGTCGCAACCAGCAATGAAGATCTTCGACCTGACGAAACATACAGAGCAACCAACGCTCGTCAATCGTGATTAAAATCCCTGCAGTTGCGAGGTTCCCTTACCGAGACTTCCTGTTTCGCCTTTCGGCAATCAACGTAATGCTTTTCAGCCAGATCGGCCTGCTCGTTCCCCAATCGGACGTCCATCAAACGCAAGACAGCGAGATAGAGGCGAAACGACTCCACGATGGATTCTTCGAGGTTGACGGTATCCATTTGTTCATTGAGATGAACAGGCACACTCACATGAACTGGAAGGATGCTCTTTCCTTGAGATATCGAGAGGACGGCCGCATCCTGAGGGAAGTCCATGCTGTAATACTGAAAATCGTACGGCAGGAGCAATTTTCCAACGAGTGACTGAAGGGCACCGAGATTTCGAACTCCCTGGTCCTTTAGTTGGCCAGCCGAAAGAAGAGTCTCGTCAACAAGCACGGTGGTGCCGTGGGCAAATTGCAATTTCCCACATCTCAGCGTGTCCTTTTCGTAGTCTTTGGCCGGCGCGAACATTGATTCGTTGAGGCTTTGAATGGATAGATCAACAGATGCACACATTGGCACGATCGTCTCCAAGTTTACACGGAGTCGATCGATGGCCTGCTTGGTCGTCGATGCGTGGATGTTCTTGTCAACCGACAAGTTGATGGAAAGGTTGCCGAGCGTTGTGGCGTTGTCTGGTCGAGAGTAGACACGCGAGAGCAGACACAACAGCACATATTCCGCGGCAAGACGATCGCCACACAAAACATTCGAGAGATGCTCCACAAGCGCGTTTCGAATACTAACGAGCCGAACATTGCCACCCAGTGCTGCCCACCGTTGCTCCAAGTAGCACATGCGAGCGGAGTTGTTGGCCAATGTCGAATAGAACTCGGTAGACTCGTGCGGGTGAATGGCGTGAATCCCACCAAGTCGCATCGCGTCACAGCAATGGAGTACAACTGACGATTGCTGCTTGCACTGAACAGCCTCGAGACAATCAGCGATCGTCAGCTCCTCAAGTGACTGCCGGGCGTCGTCACCCATGGTCTTGCCGCCACTTGCAGAGAGAACGAGCATATCCAGGACCCCGATAAACTCGAACGACTCGTTAACCTTGAAGGAATCGGCTTTTAAGTCACGATACTGCCCATCATAGACGTAGATGGTGATCAGTTGCTCGCCAAAAGCTCCATCGTCGGTTCCCTTCTCAGCCACCCTCTTATGGGACATCATTGCCTTGGATTTCTTCGCAGCTGGGTCGCCTTCTGCAGGATCCACCGACACTTCGTTGCATTCGGCGATCGTCTCATTAACATCTTCATTGGGTCGCTTCAGACGCTGCTGCAACTGTGAGAGCGATGAGTGCGACGGTGGCGCCGAGACGGGGGTGGGGGCATGGTACCGGGCAGCCGCCCATGATGTGAGATGAGGGACAAGCGCGACCTTCAGAGGCACCCGTTCGACGAATCGTCCGGCCGCGGGATCCACTGCGGCGAGGTCGAGTTCGTCGGCATTGCTTTCCTCTGTGAGCACGACAAGCTCGGGGTCCAAGACATCGCGGACGATCCCGCGGAATCGGAGCAGCGCGCCATCGACGTAAGCCCCGCGACGGAAGTCCCGATC
This sequence comes from Lagenidium sp. CBS 127285, assembly GCA_023338185.1. NCBI lineage: Eukaryota > Oomycota > Peronosporomycetes > Pythiales > Pythiaceae > Lagenidium > Lagenidium sp. CBS 127285. The sequence continues at coordinate 23,127 of JAADYI010000115.1, forward strand.
GTCGAAGACCGGGACATCCCCCGTCTTCACTGTTGTCGCGCGATGCGCCGCGAGCACGCGCTGAAGCTCCAAGACCATCGGCTTGATCAATTGATAATTGATGGATCAAGTGATGATGGCGGGAAAGCATGGTGCCAGAATTTAACGTGGGCCACCTCACAACAAAAAATCTCCTCATTACGTGTGGTGTACATCATTTTGGAAATGTCGGTTGGAACTGGATGACGACCACCGAAATGTTGTCATTGGAGTACCGCCGGATGCCCTCTTGGGCGAGTTCCTTGGCGGCGATCTGGAGGTTCCCGTGGAGATGCACCCGGTCCCGGAGGATCTCGGTGGCCTCCTCGCTGCTCATGACATCCCAGAGACCATCGCACGCGAGGATGAGAAACTCGTCACGGTCTTGGTGGACCTCGACAATATGGATATCGGGTCTGGCGCTGAGCAAAGGAGGTGTCCGCTCATCATCGGCCTGAAAGGGGCTCGGCTGAACCGCGTCTGGAATGAGTGACATGGATGAGCTGTTGCGATTGCGTCCAATCATCCCCTTGAACTCGAGGTCGCCAAATGCTCGAGTGATTGCCATCACGCCGTTGACTCTGTTGTTCACGACACGCCCACCGAGTTCGAGAATGCGATCACGCTCCTCTGGGACTGTGAGTCGGTGGTCTCGAGTCAGCTCAACTGTTTCTCCATCTTTTCGTCCAAGCACGAGACGGCAATCTCCGACGTGGCCGATCACGAGACGCCAGACCCCGGGGGATGACTCCATGCGGGAATTGCGACGATCGACAAATAGGCATGTCGCGGTCGAACCACTCAAGTCTCCCTTGTGTAACAAATAGTCGCATATAAACGAATCAAACTCGAGGAAACACTTGGCCAACTTTTCGGGAGACTTGAAGTATTCGTCAGGACTTCGGAGCAACCACGCATGAAATTGATCTTGCAAAATGTTTGCACAATCGTCACCACCATGACCATCGTACAACCCGATGAAAGCACTCTGTGCCCATCTCACAGAATCACTGGGGGGGATGACAGGGAGAACAGTCCAACGATCCTCTTGGGTGTTTCGACGACCTTGCAGAGAGCTGACCGCAACTTCGAGTTGCAAGTGTGGGTTGTGGCCGAAGAAGGATTGTGAATCTTGTAGCTCAGTAGAAGCTACCGGAGTTGACGGATGGATCGCCAATGATAGATCTAACGATGGCTTGTCCTCAGGATATTCGTGCGGGTTTTCTAATTTGTTCGAATTCATTCCTGTCGATTTGCTCAAAGGCGGCAGTGATAATGTGGTAAGAAGAAGTTCGTCGAGGAGCTGTGGTGATTGCGAGACAGCATCGCCGTCATCATCATCATCTGACAGCACATCGTCCTCATCTTCATCCACACAATCAACCTGCAAATCCATTCTAACACCGTTGTCGATGGGATCTTTTGCTTGCAGCTCAGCGGCATGGTGCAAGAAACCAGCCGTTGATCCGCCGGAGTACGATTTGGCACTTGGCTTCTTTCTGGTGAACAATTGCGACCGGTATTGCGTCTCTTCGGAGCTCAGCATTTTGTGCTTGTTTTCAGCATTGGGCACAGTCGCGTTGGCTTCAACTCTTGCCGTCCTGTTGTCAACGAACACTTTGCTGCTCTTTGGTTTCATCGTTGGCGACTTCGAGAAACTCTTCGAAAGTGGTTCATGATCAACGGCTACATCATCCAAGGATGTGCTCAGTGAAATTGGACTCATGACAGAAGCAGTGGGATCCACATGCGTTTCTGATGCAAGGCGGCGTTTAATTATTGTCTCTCTTGCCCGCTGTAAACGCTTCATCATTTGCACGCGAATATTCACAATGATTGCGAACTTGTCTGTGGCATCGATGGCATTATCAATGTCTTCCTTTGTGACAGTGATCTGTGGGGGCTTGTCGCGAAGGATGAAGTGAGAAGGATGCTCCTCTTTCGTAACCCAAGGATGCGTCATAATCTGCAACAGAGTCATTCTTTTGAGAGGATTCTTTGTAAGCATGCCACGAAGTAGATCCTCGAGCATGGGATCGGTCGGTTCAGGAAAAACAAGAGGATCATTTTGAATTCTTTCAAACATCTGCATTGCACTCTTTGCAACAAACGGCGGGTTTCCAAACTTGAGCATAAACGCAGTTGCACCGACAGCCCAGATATCGGCCAGCTGGCCCGAATATTCCTGGCCCGAACACATTTCAGGAGACATAAAAGCTGGAGTTCCGGCAGTGTCACTTAACTTTTGCTTGCTTCCGTACAATGATTGTGAGATACCGAAATCAGCGATCTTGACGACGTCTTTGTCACCAACGAGAAGGTTCTGGGGTTTGATGTCGCCGTGGACAATCTTTTGTTCGTGGAGGTAGGCAAGGCCCAGAATAATCTGCAATAACACACAATGCAAGTCGCGGTCATTGAAATACTCGCTTCCAGGATGTTTCTTCTTCTGATGGCCCAGCAAGTCTCCGTGCTTCATGTACTCCAATACAAGAAATAGCTTGTTCATTTTTGGGTCATCCATCACCTCGTAGAGGCGGAGAACGTTGGGGTGATTAAGTTTCTTCATGATTGCGATTTCGCGTTTGATGTCATCCAGCTTGCTTTGTTTCCCCAGTTTGTCCTTCTTCATGATGTCTCTATTGATAAACTTCATGGCAAAAAGCTTTCCGGTGACTTTTTCCTTGCAAAGCTTGACTTCAGCATAACTCCCAGCTCCCAGTGACTCCAGAATAATGTAATTGTTGATCATTGTTCTTGAGTTCAGCCAATCACCAAACTTTGGGACAGGATGCGGCAAATTGGCTTGTGGCAACTCGGCTTTCTTTTTCTTCACAACTTTTGTATCTCGAATGGCAGCATTTCCTTGCGACTGATCGGAAACAGGTGACCCCACGACGCTTGCCATTGGCATTACAATTGGCACGCCGTTTGTGACTATGTTGGAACGATACGATGGAGGCTTGACTGGGGAGCTACCAGCTGGGGGTGGCCCCTGGGGTCGCGTTGGCGATACACTACCTGGTACTCCTGGCTGAATTTGACGTAACGATGGGGGTTGGAATCCTGCCATTGCTGGTGGATGAGGTGACACTACTTGATGCTGTGGGAGAATCGAAGGTGCGACTCGAGGTTGTTGCCCACCAATATTAACGAAAGACATCGCTGGACTAACCACTGTTTGTGCAACTGGATGGGATTCTTTCATATTTGGATGTTTCAGAGGTGATGACTGGAGCTTCTTTGCCGGTTGAGGGTCTGGATCAGTATCAAGCCAGTCATGGACTCCTTCGGCACCATTGTCATCGTCATCATCAACATCGCCGTCAGTGCTGTCTGACTGAACAGTTTCGATTCCGTCTCCTTCAAGATGCAATGTTGACGAGGGAACTGTGATTTGCTCTCTCCCCTGTAGTGCATGTTTCGAAGGCGATGGAACTGACTGTGGTTGTGTCGAAACTCCAGGGATACCTGTTTCATGATGCAATACATCATTGTCACCGGTCAGACTCTTTGTTTCGGTGGCGTCATCGATTCCCCAGTCTTCAACATCTTCCCCATCCTCGATCAAATCATCATTGTCATCGTCATCGCCATCTGACCCATCGCTGTTGTCGCCGAGAGTTTTCGATGCCACAATACGCTGCGCATGTATGGGGTTCGTCGTTGAACACTGAACATGACCACCAACGACGACGTCGCTTGATGGACCCGGAATGACCACATGAAGAGGAGGCTGACCACGGCCGCGGCCTACCGCGACTGGAATTTGACCTCTGCCCACTGACAATCCTCCCATTGGAATCATGGATGCAGCGTACGGATTTCCACCCAGTACCGGACCGGTACTCCCCAACATATTCATCCCGCGACCACGACCCCGCCCAGCAGGCAGCATGACTCCTCCTCCAGGTTGCATCATCACGCCAATATCCAAAGGAGCGAGATGAAACGTATGAGGATGCCCTGTTGGCCCACCGGCTTGCAAAGCAACTGGGATGGACGCTAGCGATGGTGCTTGGATCTGGGGCATGAACGGTGTCCCATACGTCTGCATGGGCATCAGCATTGTTCCACTATGAGGATCCAAGAACTCGCCATTTACCAAACCGGGATGCAAATTGACAATACTGGGTCGGTTCATGACGACGTTCCGTGGCATTCCCCCACTTCCTGAGGCTGTTGGGGATGGTGGTTCGGGCGATGCGCCTCCCTTGTAGATCAGAGGCTTTCGAATCGAATAGCTTATGTCGGGCATTTCGTGAGGAACCTGTTCATCTTCCGTCAGTTCCCCGACCATTCGTGCTGGGTTTCGCTGCTGGAGTTGTGGTATTGATCCTGACCCATCAGAAGTATTGCCGCGAGTATTGCTCGCACGCTCCGTGGTTTCCATCGCCATCTCCAAGAGAGTACTCGGACTGACTAAAGACTGATTGTTTTCAAAGACTGCGTCTTCCTTTGGGCCAGTCAATAAGTCGCTTTTGTTGTTGGGGTTGGCGTCGCCTGCTGTGGCCTGTGTGGCATCGAGAAAGTTGCCGTCCTCGGATGCGAGGGATGCTCTTTCCTTCGGCAGCAGCGTGGGCCCCGTAATTGGCACTGCAGCATGAGTGCTTCGTGGACTGCTCGCTACACACCCCATTGCTGCTCGGCCATGGCGCTGGGTCCGCGCACGGATCACCAGCCGACGTCGAATTCAAAGGGCAAGCAGCGAACTACCTGACGCAATCTGGAGCACGTTTCATGTGTGCCGTTACGAGCATTTGAACTGGATTAGACATTCTGGGAAAACGTGACAGATTTGACACGACCTCAAACAGTTGTGAATCCGTGGATATCCCCATCAAGAATCGCGTATAGGACTTGTTGAAGTTCATCTCGGCGGCGATAACACGGGATCTCCAAGCGATTGAAGCATGAATGGCTTGAAATGAAGGAACTGGTGGTGTATGGAATCGGTTGAAGAGTGAACGGACATAACTGGCCGTCGTAACTTGTCAAGTTCCGAAAGCCTCCTAATGGCACGCGAGACGAGCCCGTTGCGAAGATCAACAATCGCCTCCGGTACTCCAACGACATGTCCTCGATCTCTTCCCACAGCCATTGGATCGAATTGATCCCATGTTGTGACGGAGATGGCATCTCGACGGTGTTCGCCCTCCAGTCTTCAATGTCGATTTCATCAGTTCCACAGAGAATGTAGTCCAACTCTTCAGGGGCGAAGTCAGATAGGGCATCGAACGGAATCACTTCATAGACACCTCTCAGCATGGCGTGAAGAGGTTCAGCTATACGCTCGAAGATTCCATGCTGAAATCGACGCAGCACGTACTGGTCCTTGTTCTCATTCGTGACAACGACACTTCGGCCACCGGGAATTAAGTCGATGACATCAACCCTGCCATCCCTTGTCTTCTCCGTGACACTAAAATTGAGGCAAAGATCGTCCACTGATGGACTTTTGACAATCCACAACAAATTCTTGTACAGGATTGGATCGACATCTTCTAAATCCGCGAAACTCACCGGTACACCGAGGATAAATTTGAGCAGCGGCCGCGCAAAGCGGAATCCCCAAGTGGCCCCGTCCAAAAGAACTCGCCCAATGAGGCGACCGACACCGTGATAAAGCAGTAACGAGTCTTCGCCGACGTCCTCGTCACTGATGAAGAAGGAGTGGTCCCGGTGGTTGTGACTGATGAATAGTTTACGCGGCGAATCCTTTGTGAGCAACTCACTCATGAGCATGACCCACTCTCGGTGTACACCCCCTGCATCGATTCCGCTTTCGTTCCTGAATGTGATGCGCACTGGTGCTTGCACACTTTCGACGGGGATGCACACGAGCTGCTCGATGGAATCCTCTAGGGCAAAGTCCCGCGCGACGACGAGGCGGAAACGAGCAATCTCCTCGGGAGGCTTCAATGACGACAGTCGTCGCACCCAACGGGCATAGCGTCGCGGGAAATCCATTTTGGAACCTTCGTCGTCACAATCAATGCCACTGGGATGCGAGTGTCTTCGCAGTTGTTCCAGAGGGATCCGAGGGGCATCATCGATCAAGGATCGCGTTGGGTCTGCGTCAGTGGCCTCGACGATCTCGAATGCCGGTGGCATGGTAACGGAGATATCAACGGAGGGAAAGCGAATCACAAACCCCGCAGAGTCATACGGCGCGATGTCCATCGTCCGGAACCAGAACGCTCGGCCTTCGACGTCGACGCGTCGTGCCCATTCCTTGCGTCTCCTGCGGACCGATCCATTTAGACGCCACTTGTTAGCAACGTCCCGCCCTCTTTATAGTATGTACCAGCAGTCTCATTTCCCCTCGCACAACAGAACGGACCTCGCGCGTGCAAGTCGCGCTTCGTCGGGGACACGGGTCATCGTGCCCCCAGATGGTGCCTTTGTCGTCACGGTGGCGCTCAGCACCGCGCCGCAGAGTGCGCAATCGGCAACGCACCGAAAGTTCTCGAACTGGCACTTGGGGCAGACGCGATGGCCCTCCCGGACCTCCCTAGCCACGCACGCGTGCGGGGGAGCCCGACCGCCCGTACATTAGTTCTCCCTCCCCAGCCACCTCAGCGAGGTTGCGCGCACTCACCTCTCGGCGGCCTCGATGCGATGGCGTACCTCCTCCCTGCAGGGCACAGCGACAGCAGGCGACGGGTTGAGTCCTGAGCAATGAGCATCCTTCGGAACCACCCCACGCACCCAAGCAGTCGCTCCCGCAGCAGTGCCGCCCGGAGGAATCGTCGGCTCTGACACCACTGCACGATGATCGAGAACGCGAGGCCCGCGGCCACGAGCACTACGATCGCCACCGTCCAAGCCTCCCGACTCCACATTGTGCCTGTCAGCAGCGATGCAAACTTTAGTTAACCCAAGTTCTGTCAGTTAACCTTTTTCTGGTGTAGCTAAGCTAAATAAATTGTCCTAGCACAGTTACTGTTCCTCCTCCACCAACGTCACGGTCAGACATGGACACCAACTGCATTGTTGTTGTTGTTGTTGTTGTTGTTGTTGGCCGCCACCACCAACAACGCGCCGTTTCATTGGTGCGATCCACGAGACCCGGCACTCTGGGGCGAGCGACTCATCTTTGATGATGATCTCAGGGATCACATCGTCTTTGTGGTGGGCGACACCGGTGGACGCCGGCTCAGCACGTGTCATCGTTTATGGTCGGCACGATGAAAGGTGACCCTGCCGCAGCTTTGGCCGATGGACGGCGCCCGATTTCAGCCACGATACTGTACACAGGTGATGTGAGACTCCTCGATCGTGCAGCCAACCGTGCATTACTTTGCTTGCTGCAAGCTGCTGCACCCAACTGCAACCGCGGGAGTTCATGAGCATGTGCATTCAACAAAGAGATGGATGACTGCGGAAGAGTGTGAAGTCTCTACTCAATCAGAAATCCTGCACTCAACATCTCTTGTGACAGCGCCAAGACACTGCACGTTAACAGCCTCTCTAGGTCACCTTCACAGTCTGTGATGCAGTCGATAAAACCCCAAGGACAGAGTAGAATCAACACTAACAGAGAAGGATACCGGAAAATGTAGATAAAGTTCATCCCTCCCGATCCTGTTACTGTCATAGCGAAGAAATCTAGGAGGAGCGGCTGCGATTCGCAGGGGGGCCCCACCGAAGGTGGGGTCCTGCAAGCTGCCAAGCGACGACCCAGC